>ML809390.1:13004-49853 GCA_009831015.1 Picea engelmannii
TATTTTTGTTTCAAATCAAGTTTTAGTTCCACCTTGGGATTGTTTCATTTTTATTTTTTTTCTCTTTTTTTCCTTTACTCTTACTTGTCTCTTTTTTGAAGAAAATGCTATCATCAGGTCAATTTTCTTTGAGGGAAAGAAACATAAGAATCCTAATGAATAAGTGAAAGGGGTTCTAAACTAAGATTTTCCTTAAAACGATGTGCAAACACACTTAATTTATAAACGTCCCAACCCCCTGAAATACAGTTTTAGTAACCACCGATGTATGTATTGGCGTTAGCGAAATTTTAAGAAAATGATAACACAAATGACTAAAATTGTCGATCGTCGATATCTGTATCAAGCGTAAGCACTAAAAAAAGAAGATGTGTAATTTGGGAAAGATATTAAGTGAACTGTCGATGCCAAAAATAATAAATGCTTCAAGAAAATCATGATTGTTGATAAGAGAAAGGAGTCCAATGTCGTTGGATCTGGACCATTGATCCATGTGTTTAATAATTATTGGATCCCATATTTTTATAGGTCCATGTCATCACCACGTCATCTGCCACATCATCTTCCATGTTAGCACATCTATGTCATCATGTACGGTAATGAAGGCCGATGTCTAATTTTTATACCAATAGAAGTTAAGAGCATAAGGGTCAGAGCATAATGTTGGTTTTCTTTCTGTTTCATTCCCCTTGAAACCCACAATACATGAATAACTTGTTTAAGGATCCCTCTCTAAACGTTCATCGATGTCATCAAGATTTTTTCAAAGGAAAATGACACTTAACAAATACTCCCGATCTCTGATACTACGCATCGATAAATTAAAATATTGAAATTACTGATGAACTAGAAACAATGGGCCTCCGCGTCGACAACTCGCAATACATTAACTCCCAAGCATGGTGTGCATCCTATTTTGATTTCTAAAGATTGTGAAGATCATGTTTTACTTCCTCCAATTAAATACTAGATGTGACAAGGTAAGATTGTGGGATATAGAAATTTGAATCTGTAGTGACATTTCTTTCCCAATTTCTCATTTTGTTAAAGAAACTTTCCTTTAGATCAAGATGGACAGGCTCCCCGGTGCCTTTCAATCAAGAGGAGGAGAGAAAATCCATCGAGGAGCCTACCCCCTGCGCTAGTTTGTGGAAACACTAGTAATACTAGGTTCATCTACAAAGGTGGTAAGTGTTAAATTTTGCTATGAATTGTTTAGGTGTTATACATCGCCAAATTTTTGGTCATATGCTATAATCGCTTGCGACTTATGATGGTGTTCTCGTGCAGTAAATATGCCTCCTCGAATACAAGTAACCAAGTGCTCATTGTGGACACCCAAAGGGAAAGTCTCGAAAGCTGGTGAAGGATCGAGTCTAGCGGTAACAAGAGAGTTGGAATTTGCTTCGAAATTAGAACATGTGATTCGAATGTCGACCAAGAAGTAGTTCGTTCAACCGCCAACGTTCACTGATACAGATACAAGAACCACATCTAAGGTAGTCCTTCCACCTTGGGGTAATCTCTATAACAAAATTTATCAGGAATATTTTCCAAACTTTACACCTCACAGTGTACCAGAGGTCAGGGAACTAGATGACCAAATTTTTCCAAATATTAGACAGTCGTCCTTACACATGGTGGCATGCCGAACTCCTATTTTTCCTTGCATAGAGACCCTAGGATGGATAATTGACCATATAGACACTGAGAAATGTGTAATAAATAATGTGGAAGGGGAATGCATTGGTGTATTCCTTTCGGTAGAGGAGAAAAAGTATTACAAGCTCAGAGACCCAGAAGAAAAACTAAATACTGATTTTGTGGTTAAGTTATATGAACATCATAACACTAGAAAATTATTAGCTTCTTGGTGGAGGGAGGAAAATAAATTATTAAACAAGACCAATGGTTGGTACAACACAACAAATCTTAGGGAACCATACATGTACTTAATGGTGTTGATCTGTCGATTTTATGGAGAAAAGGATTATTCAAGATTCTTAGAAGCCTGGATTCCCTTGGCATATACGGTCATGATTTTTGGAAGTAGTTTCAACTAGGGGGGCATTATTTCAAATAAATTGAGCATCACTATTCAACAGGCTCAGAAAACAAAAGAAGGTGAAACACCATCTTTTTTTATGGCATACTACTTATTGGACGTAATTTGCGCGAGAAATGTTTTCACATGTATGAATCTAAATTGGCATATAGATGAGTTACCTGTACATGTGTATTTTATCATCCTATGGGAAAACATGTATAAGAATTTTTACACTATGATATGTGATGAGTTCATAGCTATGATACATTTTATTATTTAGAGACAGAATTGTCCAAGACTTTTAGAAGCAATAAAGAAAATGATATCCAAAGTAGGTCATTGGTATCTGGAAGAGAAGAGCACTTATATCAGGGTTTTTGGAGTTATTGGTGCTCCGCATCTACTCCCCGCTTGTATCCCAAACCATTTGGTGTTGGGGAAATATGATACTAGACCATTTTACAAGGTTTCAATGCCTCTCTGGTGAAGCACAAGAAGAGGGATTTTATACCCTACAGTTTCCATATTGGATATTATATAGTCAAAGACACCACACATGCCAAGAAAGAATCCCTAAGACATTTGGAATACAGGTTCCCTACATGCCGGTTTTGTAAACATGGTCCCAAATATCTAGTACCCCAACATGCAGGGAAAGTGGTGTCATATTGGCCTTACACTCATGACAGTTATGAAGATGAGCTCTTCACTAAAAATGCTCAAGATTGGGAAGAGGTTATTAAAAAAAAAAAAAACACAAAAATTACCAATTTTAAGGCTATGTCGGTGCAAGAACAATTTGAAATTGTAGAGCATAGAGCAAAGGCAACTATCAGAGCACGAGGTGAATTTAGAGAAGTGGAAGCAACAGAGTCAGCAAAAAGAGGAATAATGCTCCTAGATGAGGTAGAAAGGGTTGTGAAAATAATGAGACAAACCCCTTTTCTTCAAACTTTAGAACCTCCAAGGATTGTCCCAGTTGATACAGACACTCATGCAACCGATCCAAATAATACTAAAGCATCTCCACCAGATAGGATCATCACTCAAGATGACCAAAGTTATCTACAAACCCAAGTGGAGCAACTTGCAATAGCTAGAATGCCACAAATATCATCAAGGACACCAACCATAATAGGTGTACCCCCTGGTTCTTATCGATTTAATAACCATATATGATGATGATGAAGGTTTATAAACATATTACATCTCCCTAATACTTATCACTTACGAGGAAGACCTGGGAGAAATTTTTTCCCCAACCTTAGAAGGACCATTACAGAATCCAGAAAGAAGGGACATAGCAATTGAAATCACTCATGATAGTATGACTTCTCCAAAACTGGAAAATCAACCTTTAGATGACGCAAGATCTCCTTATAATGATGGGGTTTTTGGTAATGAACAACCCAATGCAGAAAATACATCCGGAGAAGAAGAGGGTGATGGGACATTGAAAAGGGTGAGAATAAAGAATAACAATAAGGGGGGTATCAACAACAAGAAATCAACATCCCATCAATAGAAAATACAGTGACTGCAAGCTTGCCATCTAATTCCCTACCTCAAGCAGTAACACCATCACCTATAATTGATCAACAGAGAGCTTCATCACCAAAACTCACAAAGGACATTCCCTCTGATGAATTGAGAGAGACAACCAACAATACAGAATAATCTCCTATAACTTCGACACAAGAAAAGACATTAACAAAAGAAGGTAGCAGTAAACTATCTACCATGGAAAAATGGAAGGAACCTATTACAGAACATTTCTATACTTCAGGGAACTTGGGAAATGTCCTATCTTGGGGATATCAACATATTCTTGAACCCGTTGACGAGGTTGTTGATGTGTAAGCTATATCTTACAGCAAAAAAATAAAGGTGGTAATGAAAAGAACCGTCAAAAGAAGGAGGCTCATTTTTGTTCAATATGATCTACTCAATATCTATGAACTCTTCAAATAGATCAGTGTAAATGTGGATCTCCTATGAAAAAACATTCTTCCCCTATGAACATGTTTTCAAGGACATTGAGGTTACAAGATATGTTGATTGGGATTTTTTTCGATATGTTTTCCATATTTCCCTCGACATACATGCCATGTGTCACCAAGGGGTTCACAAGTCAATCATTATATCCCATCAATTTCATTTGATACTCTTCACTCTCAATCCTATCAAGATTCGAGAGGAAGTATGAACTGTGATGTAAATCCTACCAAGGTCATTTTGGCTTATTCATCACCTCCAGAATAGCCTCGTTGGAAGGAAATATTGTTGACATGTTTACAGGTAGGTGTGCTTGTCATTGATGGCAAGATCAAAGTATGCAGCGATGGCAAAACAGGGACAACATAAGCTCAGAAGAGATAGTGCAGAGGTGCACACAGAGTGCAAGAGTGTGCTTGTTCATTTGATGGCAAACAGGCAGGCAAGGAAGATCAGCAGCGCAGGGATAATGGCATGGAAAAGATCAGAAGCATAAACTCCATTTTGGATTTTTGGATATTGGGAGATTGAGAAGTCAAGAGTCGAGACTCTTCAACACAGAAGTCTCAGAGTTGTGAAATCTGGAACCCCGAAATCCCGAAACAGGCACATCAACTGAAGTTTCGGATACTGGGAGATTGATAAGTCAAGAGTCGAGACTCTTCAACATAGGAGTCTCGAAGTCATGAAATGCGAAATGCCTAAATCCCAAAACAGACACATCAACAAAGAGTTTCGCAAACTAGGAAATAACTCCATTTCGGAATCCCAAATACCGGGAGTTGAAGTGTCGAAACACTTCACCACAGGAGTGTCGAAATGTTGAACCATCGAAATGAATAAAAATGAAATACTGGACCGTTGACATGACTCCATTTCATAGTTCTGAATACTGGGAGTTGAAGTGTTAAAACATTTCACCACAGGAGTGTCGAAATTCCAAATCACCGAAATGAAAAACGACGAAATACCGGACCGTTGATCTAACTCCATTTCGTAGTTCTAGATACCGGGAGTTGAAGTGTCGAAACACTTCACCACAGGAGTGTTGAAATGCTGAATCATCGAAATGTGAAACAACGAAATACCGGACCATTGATATGACTCCATTTCAGAGTTCCAGATACCGGGAGTTGAAGTGTCGAAACACTTCACCACATGAGTGTCGAAATGATGAAATGCGAAAAACACTTTTGGTGTAGGTTCCAGGTACTGGGAGTTGGAGTTTCAAGATACTTCTCCACAGTAATGTCAAAATGTAGGAATGTTGAAATGCAAAATCGCGAAATCACTTTATGGATAAACACCTGGTCACAACTGTGGGCATGTGAAGGAAGGAGATTGCAAGTTGCAAGCCTCCATTTTGTGATCGGGAGTTGGAAGAGTCAGAGTGACTTGCAACAAATTCACGAAACGCGAAATTAAAAAATGTAGTTTCGAATATGGTTATGGTCACAGCCAGTGGTCACATCTGCGGAAGATGGAGGAAGAAGCTAGTGCAACCAAGCTCCATTTCGGGGATCACGACTTGGAGTGTCAAGACACTTGATCCCATGAATTCCAAAATGACAAAATGGCAAAATGTCTATGTAGTCGGTGGTCACTGCTGGTGGTCACGTAAGTGGAAGGAGCTAGCATAGCTAGGCTCCATTTCAAGGTTCACACTGTAACTGCTAGAAACCACTGATGGTTTATGCCAGAGGACTCGACGAGACTTCTATGTGATTTCCAGAGGAGCTGAAGAGTCTCAAGGAATCTTCCAGTGGAATGAAGACTGGTCATAGAGGAGATTGACAGATGGAAGAGCGTTTAAGCCTGTAACTCTAACAGATAAGACGAAGAGTCTCGACTACTAGAGAGGCGAAGGAATCTTGGCATATCACCCAGTGATGATGGACACATGGGTTGAACTATCAGAGAATCTTAAAAGTTGCAATGATGATCAGGCAGAGCACTCGACATGGGGAGAGCATGCAGAAGCATGGAAAAAAAGGATGCACAAGGTGCACATAGACTACAAGTATGTAGAACAAAGAAGAGAGGAGTGTTTTTGTAGTAGAGAGTGATTCAGGCATGTAGAAGGAGGAGTGTGTAGTAGTTGAAATACAGAGAAGAGGAATGGTGCATGGAATGGACATGGTGCATAGAGCATAAAAGGTAGAAGCACAGAAAGCGCAAGGCATGTGTGCAGCAAGACAGTGAGACAGTAAAGGAAGGTTGAGGTGCTCTTATAGAGGAAAATAGAAGATCATAAATTGCAAGAAGATGCAGACAGAGAGACACTGATATAGGAGAGCAGAGCAGCATAGCAGAACAATGATAAGCCTGGTAAGCCAATGATAAATATTGTATCACTGTGATAAATTTATATATAGCAAACTTTATATTTAAGGGTGGAAGGGGGGTTCTAGGGAGGAATGTTGTCCTAAGAGGTTCAAGTGGGTGCTTGAACACAGGGAGTTGTAGCTTCCATCTGGTTGCAGCCAGAGAAACCAGGGTGGCAGGGTGGTGTAAGGGAGAACTATAGTTCTATGTTTTATAGGTTGGTGCATGTGTGACTGGAAGTTGGTGCTTCCATCTAGTTGGTGCTAGAACACTTAGGGAGTTGGTGCTTCCTTCTAGTGGGTGCTAGAGAAACATAGGGAGTTGGTGCTTCCTTCTAGTGGGTGCTAGAGAATCCAGAGAGTTGATGCTCTCAGCAAGTAGCAGCTTGCAAAATAGAGGTTGTAGCCTCATTATGAGTTGGTGCTCATAAGTATGATAATGTACAGAATGTAAAGAATACTTATCATATAAATAAGAAGAGGTTTTTACCCTTTATGGGTTTCCTCAGGAAATATCTGTCTATGTGTATCTCATATGTGTGAATGATGTTGAATGTTCTATTGCTTACTTCCCTGCATTATTTTGATTTTCATTGAGTGCTCTGTAAATAATTTAAAATAAGAATAATTGTTTAAGCATGGTAACAACTAATTCACCCCCCCCCTCTCAGTTGTCCAACAAATAAGGTGTCTAGAAAATAAAGAGAGTTAGAAGAGTTCATAGCCCAAACAGGCTCTATACAATAATCTGACTCCTTTGTCCAAGAAGGAGTTGGTTCAGTGTCTACAATGACACATTGAATTTCTTGATAAGTTATCTAAGTTGTAGAAAATGGCATAGCCATCCTGGCATGCTCAATACCTTCCACCAAATCCAATGGAGAAGATAGAATCAATGGGTCCTTGAAATAATATGTACGAAATTGGCACACTTGGGACGTGGGAACCAAAAATATCAGTTGATCAGAACATGTTGGAATATAATTAACATAATAAATGGGCACCGTAGAGTTAAATGTTCCCATCAAAAAAGTATACAACCCAACACCCATACTCTGAGTGGTTGTCTGGGAATTATCAACTAACATGACAGTAGATCATGTGGATATAGTTAAACCCTTATGAGTAAATTAAATTTGATCGATAGTCACAATATTTCCTTCATGAGGGAAATGGATTACTCAAAATCCTGATGATACCAATATCATCATGGAATAAGTATAGATACGTCCTAACAAGAGTTTGTAGTCGAGTGAAGTGTCAACAACTTCCACTTCCATAGTAGCGGTTTTACCTCCTAACTGGACTGGAAAGGAGGAAATAATCCCATGCGGTCGAAAATACCATCCATCAAACGTTATAAGTAAGGTAGTAAACATAGTGAGATCGAGGGATACAATGGCTCACCAACAAGATATAGACATAATGCACGTCAAATCACCTTCATCAATGACAATCCTCCCAATAGTTTTCGTGAAATAAACCACATGAAATTGGAAGGAAACATGATAGGGATAGTGATGCTTGACATCTTGGTGTCAAAATTTGTTGAACATCAATTTATTCAAGTTTATGATGGCCATTTAATTTTACTATCACCCTATTTACCTTCCATTCTCATTCATTTATTATTAACATCACCACATATTATCCACTTTTGATCATAAGAGCTTAAAGAGACATGTGATTATTAATTTAATGATTTTCTATGTTTCGATGATTAATTAGGATGGATTTTTTGGTTTCTCAATTACTTTTGGAGGTCCAACTATATTTCTAACATTCTGTAGGAGATATGGTAGCGGATTCCACCTACAAGAAATCCAGTAGCACATGTCATCTACAGGAAATCTAGTAGTGCCTCGACGTTCGAGATAGTTCTGCCTCTTATGGAATAAATCTGCAACATGGGTATCGAAGAAAAAGATCTGAGCATGGATTAGTGTTCATTAAATCAAGGATACTCTCAACCCAATGAACAAGGAGTCACGGTCAAACCATTTTTCGACGGGAACCTAAGCGACAATAGGAAGCAATATTTTGGGGATGATATCAAGTTATTCTCATGTACATTAATGAGAATATCTTGTATTTGGTTGATTGAAGCCTATCTCCAAGCCAATGAAATAATATCAAGGGGATTGAATCTTATCTCCTTTTTTATGTCTATATTCCATTACAAACTAATATGGGGATTAGTTGTGATGGGTGTGGTTATGTGTTCCTTTAATACGACCAATGTATTGTAAATAATAGAGTTGTGATGTGAATTTGATATTATTTATGATTTACTATTGTATTGGATCGTTGGTCATGTGATTGAGCTTATGTATGCGTTGATGTAATTTGAAGACAGTCACCTAATATCAATGCTCTATTCAGAACCATGGGGCATCTTTGTTTCATAAGTATGTGATTTTTCTAGCTATGACATCCAAGTTGGAAAGGGCCCACCAACGAGGGTGTGCATTGTTGTTCATGTATTTTAGTTTAGATTATTTTTGTTGTATGTGTTTTACAATTTAGTTCTAATTTGATTTTTGTTCAAACGATTTTGAGTTATAAGATCTCCTTCCATAGTGATTTATAATTTCATTTGCTTTTGAGTTATCATGTTAAAAACAAAATATCAAAATAGCATAAAAACCTCAGAATAAGTACCCCGCGCCTTGACAAAGAGAGAAGTTTAGATAAAAAGCCTCTTCGAGGGGGAAACCTCCTTATACATCACATGAATTCACAAATAAAAGATGATTCCAAATGAAAATGTCTCCTTGGTATATATAGGAGACTAGGAGGAACAATTACAAGTAATGGACCCAAGACGACATAAATAAAATAACAATACTAATGTAATATGCCCCAATTAATAGGTAATGTGCCACAATTTAGGGATTAACATGCCCCTCCCCTTCAGACAAGTGTTGTCCTCAAAACTTGAGTATTTCTGGATGCTTTTGTATAAAAGACTCATCTTCCCAGGTGGAATATTCAACGGGTAGTTTCTTCCACTTAATGAGATACTTTGAAATTGATCTATTCCTCAACTAGTGAATTCTTGTGTCAGTGATAGCTTCATGATCCAATATGTTTTTTTCTTCCTCGTCAAGTTCTAGAAATATAGCTTGAACTGGGATCTTGTCACCTATAACTTTTTTTAAGCATGAAATATGGAAAACTAGGTGTACTCGCGAAGATGCAGACAACTCCAATTTGTATGCCATAGTACCAATCTTTTGAAACACCTTATAATTTCCATAGTACTTCGGTGATAATTTATTATCCTTCTTAGATTGATTGAGGGACATATTTTTGTATGGTTGTAGTCTTAAAAATATCCAATCCCCTACTTCAAAACTTCTTTCACCACGATGTTGATATGCTTGTTGTTTCATGTGATTTTGTGCCATGGTCAGGTTTTCCTTTAAGAGTTGGAGAACTTGTTGTTGATGCTCGATGTGATCTTCCACTACTTGAACCTTAGGTGTTTATTTTAGATAATAAGTGATGGATGGTGGGTGATATCCATAAAGCGCCATAAATGGTGTCATTTTTGTTGTAGTATGAAAGGAAGTGTTATACCACCATTCTGCCAATGGTAACCACTTGAACCATTGTGTTTTTTTATCAAAGACAAAGCAACAAAGGTATCCTTCCAAATATTTTTTCACTATCTCAGTTTTTCCATTATATTGAGGATGATAAGATGAGCTATGAGCCAATTGAGTACTACCCAAACAAAAAAATAATTATGTCCAAAAATGTCCAGTGAAGATGGGATCTTTGTCACTTACAATAATCTTTGTGCTTCCATGTAGCTTTTGAACTATTTCCATGAATGTGGTAGCAACTGTACTGGATTTGAAAGGATGTGAGAGTGCAAAAAAGTGCACGTACTTGGTAAGTCTATAAACAATCACCATGAGGCCACTATGTCCTTCAGAATTTGATAGTCTTGTGATGAAATCCATGGAAACCTCCTCCCAACGCTGACTTGGAATGGATAATGGCTGTAAAAAACCTAGGGTCTTAAGTGTTTCCACCTTATTTTGCTGGAAAACCAAACATTCTGCCAAAAACCTTTGAACATCAATTTTAAGGCCATCCCCAAAAAAACTCCACTCCACCCTGTGACAAGTTTTGAAAAATCTTGAGTTCCCTCCTACCAGAGAGGTTTTCAATTACAAAAGTACCTTTTGTTTGAGTTGGGATTTTTTACATAAATATAATCAATATTTGAACCATAGTGAATAATTTTTCCATGTAAATGTATCAGATGCACTAGAATCCTACTGTAACCTTTGGATGAGAGTCCACACTAATTTTTCATTATTTTATTCATCCCTTACTTATGTTATCCAATCAGGTTGGATGATAGAGATAACACAGAGAAATGCCTCAACATCTTCATCCTTTCTTGAGAATGCATCTGCCACAACATTTTGCTTCCCTTTTTTATAAATGATTTCAAATTCATAACCCAACATCTTGGTCACCCATTTTTGTTTCTCTTCTAAAGATAGTATTTGTTCCAAGAAGTATTTAAAACTATCATGATTTGTTTTGACCTTGAAGTTCCTACCTATTAGGTAAGGGTGTCATTGCTTCAATATGTGTAGTATTTCCATCATTTCCTTCTCATAAATGGGTTTTTGTCAGTGACGCAGGCGCGCCAACCAGGGCATGTCCACTCACAGGACCTTTCTCCTTCCTTGGCCTGAAGAACTGTGAAATTCTTCTATTTCCCTATCGGGAAATCTTCCTCCCACAGTAAACTCTTCTCGATATCCCCCTTTTCTTTATCAAGGTTTCCTCTATCGGGGTTTTAACACCCAGGATATTCTGGTGACTTGAAACGTCGATCCTCGATCTCCGATGCGCTCCCTTTTGTGGCCTCAGCCCACTTGGCTAAGATTTTAAATCCACGCGACCAGCTCCTATATGACCACAGTGATAAACCCCCATTGGGATATCAGGGTTTACGATGTCAAAATACTCGTGTTCCCAAGACTCGTGATTCCCCGACTCGTGATGCGCCTTTTTCACAATAGCCCTCTAGCTATAGGCTTCACACCATATGACTACCAACCTGTGACCACGGTCTCACCCCGTCAGGGCTACGAGAATTATAATGTTACGAAACACTTACCCGTGGGTCTCTTGATCTCTCGAACACCAATTCTCTATCAGGCTGACAGCTGGCCCCCCACTACGGTTCCTCCTTCAGCCCATTATGCTGACAGTTGTTCCCCACTGATTGGGTTTTCGCGGATCACAATTTCAAAGTGTATGAATCACTTGTCACTGGGATCCCCAATTTCCCGATGAACTCCAAACACCAATGGACTCACTCCTTTTCGGAACTTCCTCCGATAGCATAGATCTCTGCCACGCGTCCTCTAATATGAACGGTCTCGATTTCCTCCGGGGTTTGGGAATCGAAAGGTCTCAAGCTCCTTGTCCTCAATAACTCCAATATGCCAATTCTCGACTCTGCTCAGATTTCTGACACCTGTCCTCCACTAGCTCCACCTTTGGCCCACACAATTCTTTTGTCAGGATTTTTTCCGATGGCACAGACCTCCGACTCCTCGAGATCTATTGACACCTGTCCCTCAGATGGATGGCTCTGATTATGTCGAGGTTCCTCTCCTGGAAATTCCCAATGTGCCAAACGCTGACTCCTCTAGATCTACTGACACGCGTCCTCAAAACGAATAGTCCAGATCTTGTCGCGAAATCGCGGATTGCAATTCCATGTGACAAGGTTTCTATGTGCTCGAGAACTCCGATTCTCTGATTTCCGACTCTCTCCAGGGCTCTGACACGCATCCCAGATGATGGACAATTCAGATCAACTCTCGGGGGTTCACTACTTTGCAAATATAGGAACCTTCACTTACCTGAACTTCGATGACAAAAATCCCAATCTAGTGATTTTGCGACATGTGTCCTCCTTGAGATCCTACGGCTATGATTCCTCCGTCGTTTCGGGGTTCTCCTGGTCATGGATCCTTTGCTCCTGAAACACCAAAATGTCGATGAACTCTCGACTCCCTGCCACCTGTCCCAACAGATGGACGACCTAGATCTTCTCAGGGTTTCGAGGTTTCAATTGTTGAAAAACACTCAACCAAGGGATTCCTGATGCTCCAAATCCCGATGGGAACTCCCGTACGACTTCTATCCGATCCAACGACTGACGGATAATTGGTCCACGATCCAATGTTTCACAGCCTCTGGAGCTTGAACTCCCAGCACGACCGTAACCTCTTCACTTCTTCGATAGATCCAATGGTTGACGGGATCCTATCGATATCCCATATGAGATCCTGACCGTCCACTTCCTTCTTTAGATATTTTCTACGAATGTTGGTCCTTCTGCACGTAACTTGGCAACGGCTATTCGATCACTTTATGCATAGACTCTCGGTGCTTCTCCTCAATGGATTTGGATGCCTTATCCCTCCTGAGCTTTCCTCAATTGATTTCAACCTCAAATAGGTTCTCTGCACGCACTCCTTGCGGCAGTTCTCAACCACTTCTAAGTGTTGAGTTCTCTTGACCCTGCGCACACCTGCAGCAGTGGTCCTTCGATACTTCTCTCAGTTTCACGACTGAGACTCTCCTTAGCCTGCGCACTCCTTGCACGGATTTAACAACCCACTTTCACTTTTGAGTGAATTGAGAACAAGAGCTTAACTCTCTGAGCCTTCTTTCAACGCACTCCTTGCGGACGACTCCAACTGCACTCCTTGCAGGAATCCTTGCTCAGAAAGAGAAACAATTGTAACTACTTCACTTCCTCTCAGATTTCACTCTCAACACGTGAAATCATATACACAGCATAATAACAAATGCATAACAGGAAGTAATTCTCATAGATAGAGCATTCAACACACATACACAGAGAATAACACAACAGCCATGAGTCTAAATCAACTTCTTCTATTAATTCAATATCTATACATGGATGTTCTTCTACAGCTCTCTTCTTTTCTCCTATGCTCTAGATTCTTCTAACTCTTTCTGAATTCTGAATTATTTTACAATACCTAATGAGGGTGTCTATATCCTATTTACCTCTTTCTTCTAGAACTGTCTAATCTAAATATTCAATTCTACCTACTTACATTGACTACTTATAAATGCCTCTGTCTATTTCAGACAAGGGTGTATGGCTTGAGGTCTGATTACATTTTACCAAAGCGCCTTCAATAAATTATCTCATTTATGTTTGCGCATCAACTTCAAGGGAAATTCAAAAACTCGCGTTGGACGTCTTCCAGCTGTCTTCCACTTCCACGTTGGTTTTGCTTTTCGTGAGGGATGCTCCTGCATCATACTCCCTCACTTGAAAATTTGCATGGGATCCTATCCATGAGGTCCTGCATGGTATGTCCATGCTTCAGAATTTTTTCCTCAGTCTTCCAGCTGGCATCTTCAACTGGGTGTCCCTTCCACTTGACCAAATATTCAAAATATTCTTTCCTTCTAGTTTTCTTACCCACTCGTTTATTCAGTATCTGCTCCATCTGTGGCTTTTCTGTAACTGGCATCTTCTTCTGCCACTGGACCTCTAGTTGATCATCACCTTCTGCTCCTGCTTCATCATCTTTATATGGATATAAATCTGAAACATTAAATATCGAAGATATTCCAATGCCCTCTGGTAACTCGATCTCATAAGCATTCTCTCCCATCTTCTTCAATACCTTGCATGGTCTGATTTTCTTCATCTTTAACTTGTTGTATGTTCCTCTCGAGAACCTTTCCTTCCTCAAATGCGCCAGAACTAGATCATCAAATTCAAATTGAATTTGTCTCTGATGCTGATCTGCTTTGCGTTTGTACTCCTGATTTGACGTCAATAGTCGCTCCTTCACCTGGCTATGAATTTCCTTCATTGCTTCAGCGAATTCTCCTGCACTAGCACTGCTAGTATCAGTCTGTTCTGAATCCCTTAATTCAGAAACTCCTCTTGGTTGCCTCCCATAGACAATCTGGAATGGACTTTTTCCTGTGCTCCGATTTACTGAGTCATTGTAAGCAAACTCTGACTGTGGCAATATATTGTCCCAACTGTTATGGTGCTCTGTCACCAAGCTTCTCATCAAGTCTCCCAGACTTCTGTTCACCGCTTCCGTTTGCCCATCCGTCTGAGGGTGATAATTGGAACTAAATGCCAAGTTAGTTCCCAGATTCTTCCACAATGTCCTCCAGAAATTCCCTATGAATTTTGTGTCTCTATCCGAAACTATGCTTTTCGGCAATCCATGAAGTCGAACAATCTCCTTGAAAAACATATTTGCGATGTGAGTCGCATCACTGGTCTTCTGGCACGAAATGAAGTGTGCCATCTTAGAAAACATGTTAACTACCACAAAGATCGCATCAATACCCCTTTGTGTCCTTGGCAATCCCAACACGAAATCCATGCTAATTTCGTCCCATGGCTTCTCAGGTATGGGCAATGGCTGATAAAAGCCCGCATTCTGCTTTCTGCCTTTCTAGTGCTGGCAAATCCTGCATCAGTCCACAAACCTCTTGAACTCTGCTTGCATCCTAGGCCAAAAATATGACTTTCTCAGCTTCGCAAATGTCTTTTCATGGCCGAAGTGTCCTGCTAAGCCTCCGCTGTGTTTCTCCTTCAACAAGTTCTCCCTCATGGAGCAATTCGGAATACACAGTTGATTGCCTTTAAATAGCAATCCCTCCTGGATCATGTAGTCTACCCAAGGGCTTCTGTCTCTGAGAACTGGATTCTCAGCTGCTTCATATGATTCCTTGAAATCTTGATTATCTGCATACATGTCCCTCATATCATCAAAGCCTAACGTCCTTATTTTGAACTCCTGCAAAAGAAAACATTTCCTGCTCAAAGCATCAGCCACTTTGTTAGGAGTACCAGAAATATGCTTTATTACAAAAGTGAAATTTTGCATGTATTCAACCCACTTAGCATGCCTATGATTCAACTTTTCTTGTTGAGTCACAAACTGTAATGCATGGTTATCACTATATAAAATAAATTCTTTTGGAATCAAATAGTGCCTCCATTTTTTCAATGTCTGGATGATGGCATAAAATTATTTATCATATGTGGAGTACTTTTCTTTTGCCTCATTCAGCTTCTCACTGAAATATGCAATCGGTATGTCCTCCTGACTCAAGACTGCTCTGATGGAAAACCCACTTGCATCACATTTCACCTGAAATGTCTTTTGAAAATCTGGCAACACCAGAATTGGTTGCTCTGTAATCTTTCGTTTCAACAAATTGAAACTTTTCTCAGTCTCTTCCATCCAGTGAAAATATTTATGTCTTTTCTTAAAGGTATCCATCATTGTTGCACTAATCCCACTGAAATTTCTGATGAACTTCCGGTAGAAACTAGCCAAACCATGAAAACTCCTCACCTCGAAAATATTTCTCGGTGATGGCCAATTCTTAATTACCTCCACCTTTTCCGGATCCATCTTTAATTCATTTGCTGAAATAAAAAAACCCAAATAAATGAGTTGTGCCTTCATAAATGAGGACTTCTTCATATTAATCAACAACTTCTCCTCTTGTAGCTTCTTCATCACAATAGCCAAATGCTTCAAGTGTTCATCCTTTGTCTTGTTGAAAACCAATATGTCATCCAGATACACAATGACAAATTTCCCAATGAACTCCTTCAGGACTTCATTCATCAACCTCATAAAGGTACTTGGTGCATTCGTCAAGCCAAACGACATGACAAGCCATTCATACAAACTTTCGTTTGTCTTGAATGCTATTTTCCATTTGTCACCTTCTCTCATACGAATCTGATGATATCCACTCTTCAAATCTATCTTTGAAAAAAAAAAATCCCCACTTAAGCAATCCATCAAATCATCCATCCTTGGCAATGGGAATCTATACCTGATAGTTATCTTGTTTATTGCCCTTGAATCAGTGCACATCCTCCAGCCTCCGTCTTTCTTCGGACTGAGTACTGTCAGAACAACACACGGACTCAAGCTTTCCCTGGCCAAGCCTTTGTCCAACAACTCCTGGACCTGTCTTTTAACTTCTTCATTCTCTTGTGGCGTCAATCTGTATGCGCCTTTGTTTGGAAAACTAGCTCCTAGTATGAGGTCTATCTGATGACTCACACTCCTCATTGGTGGTAACGAACGAGGTAGTTCGTCCACTACAATATCAACGAACTCTTCCATCAGTTCCTGAACTTCTTCTGGAAAATCATCCACCTTTGTGCTAGTCAGAACAATTTTCAGCTTTCTGACCACAAAGAGTTGTGGATCCTCCTTCTTCTTAACTTCTGTAAGAAGTTCCTTCCCACTCATGAGAAGTACCTTGTTGCTTACTTCCGGTTTCACTTATTTTTCCTCAATCGGATACAATGTGTGGTTTCTCCCATTCTTCTCCAGGGTATATGTGTTCATTCTCCCATCATGAATCACATTTCTATCATACTGCCATGGTATTCCCAGCAATAAATGACAAACATCCATTGGAATGACATCACATAAAATCTTGTCATTATATCTTCCTATTTTAATGTCAACTAAGCACTATTTGGTGACATTTACCTGATGTCCCTTCTGTAGCCATGAAACTTTGTATGGGCTTGGATGATCGTTTGTCTCCAGCTCCAGCTTTTCTACCATCTTGGTTGAAACGAGATTATCTGTACTTCCACTGTCCACAATGACCTTGCACACTCTATCCTTGGTCTTGCAAGCAGTCCTAAAAAGACTGTTCCTCTACGCTGAATTTTCCATTTCCTTCTCCAGCGTCAAAAGAAATTTCTGCATCACCAACGATCTTTCGCTTTCAGCGTATTCTGCCTCAGCATCTCACCTCTGTGCCTTGACGATGTGAGTCTCTCTGGTTTCTTTCTCTTTCTCTGGACACTCAAACGACATGTGCCCATTCTTTTCACACGTGAAGCATGTAATTACTCTGCCTCTTCCTCTTCCTCTACCTCTGGTGAGAGGAAACCTATCATTATCAGCATATCCTCCTCTTTGTTCAATTTTTTTTCCTCACTACTCAACATATGGCCTTCTCTTCGAGGTTCCACCTCTTTCAACTTTTCCCTGAGGTTTCTTCCATTCCTCCTTGGGCTTCTGGTATTTATCTTGGGCAATTGCTTTGCCTCTGGGCTGACTTCTACCTTGGCCCCTCTGAATCTGTTTACGGCTCAGCTTCTCCTCAGCTTTTAGAGCCAGTTGGTAAGCATCCTCCACCATTCGGATGGTTGCCATACTTATTTCATCCTGATTTTCATACCTCGGACAATTTATGTACCTGGCCACCTTTTTGTCATTGCTTTTGCGATGACCTGCCCTGATATTCAATCTATAAAATTCCTCAGTATACTCTTTCACTATCATCAGCTTCTGTCTCAGGTTTTGCATCCTCCTAAATAGAGAAATTTGATAGTCCCTGGGAATGAATTTTGCCTTCATCTTTGCAATCATCCTGTCCCAACTCTTAATCTTCTGCTTGCCTTGGCAACACCTTTCAGCTTGCAACTCATCCCACCATAATGTTGTGTGTCCCTTCAATCTTGTGACAGCATGCCTAACCTTCTTATCTTTCCCGATATCCTCATAATAGAAATAAGTATCAAGAGCTCTAATACAGTCTAGAAGCTCTTCTGCATCCAGATTCCCTTCGTAAGCTGGAATGTCCATTTTTGTTTTCGAACTCATCCAAGCGATAGCCTTAATTAATCGCTCATTGGCTGCATCTTCTGCTGGGATTTCTTATTCTTCATGTCTAGCATCATCTTCGTTTTTGGATTCACTGATATCTCCTGCATCATCTTCCCTCCTTTGTCTTATCTCCATGTCCTCCATTCTGGCACGAAGATTTCACATTCCTCTTTCCATGTCTGGATTTTGTCCTTGCCTACCTCTTTCTCTGGACAATTCCCTTTCCTCCTCTGGTTCGGGTGATTGTCTACCTCTTCTCGACAGTGGCATGGTGAATTCTCCCTGTCCTCTGCTATAGAAAGCAAAGGAGATTTTCTATGCTCCGATACCACTTGACGCAGGCGCACCAACCAGGGCATGTCCACTCACAGGACCTTTCTCCTTCCTTGGCTAGAAGAACTGTGAAATTATTCTATTTCCCTATCGAGAAATCTTCCTCCCATAGGAACCTCTTCTCGATATCCCCCTTTTCTCTATCGAGGTTTCCTCTATCAGGGTTTTAACACCCACGATATTCTGGTGACTTGAAACGCCGAACCCGATCTCTGATGCGCTCCCTTTTGTGGCCTCAACCCACTTGGATAAGCTTTTAAATCCACACGACCAGCTCCTATATGACCATAGTAATAAACCCCCGTCGAGATATCGGGGTTTACGATGTCGAAATACCCGTGTTCCCAAGACTCACGATTCCCCGACTCGAGATGCGCCTTTTTCACGATAGCCCTCCGGCTATAGGCTTCGCACCATATGACTGCCAACCTGTGACCACGGTCTCACCCCGTTGAGGCTACGGGAATTATAATGTTACGAAACACTTACCCGTGGGTCTCTTGATCTCTCGAACGTCAATTCTCCGTTAGGCTGACAGCTGGCCCCCACTACGGTTCCTCCTTCAGCCCATTATGCTGACAACTATTCCCCACTGACTGGGGTTTCGCGGATCATGATTTCAAAGTGTATGAATCACTTGTCACCGGGATCCCCGATTTTCCGATGAACTCCAAATGCCGATGGACTCACTCCTTGTCGGAACTTCCTCCGATAGTGAAAATCTCTGCCACGCATCCTCTAATATGAACGGTCTCGATTTCCTCTAGGGTTTGGGACTCAAAAGGTCTCGAGATCCTTGTCCTTAGGAACTCCGATATGCCGATTCCCGACTCTGCTCATATTTCTGACACCTTTCCTCCACTAGCTCCACCTTTTTCCCACACAATTCTTCTGTTGGGATTTTCTCTGATGGCGTAGACCTCCGACTCCTCGAGATCTATTGACACCTGTCCCTCAGATGGATGGATCTGATTATGTCAGGGTTCCTCTCTTGGAAATTCCCGTTGCACAAAACGCCAACTCCTCTGGATCTACAGACACATGTCCTCAAAACGAACGTTCTAGATCTTGTCAGGAAATCGCGGATCGCGATTCCATGTGACAAGGTTTCTATGTGCTCGAGAACTCCAATTCTCTGATTTTCGACTCTCTCCAGGGCTCTGACACGCGTCCCAGATGATGGACGGTTCAGATCAAATCTTGGGGTTTTCTACTTTGCAAATCTAGGAACCTTCACTTACCTGAACTCCGATGACCAAAAGCCTGATCTGGTGACCGTGCGACACGTGTCCTCCTTGAGATCCTACGGCTATGATTCCTCTGTCGTTCTGGGGTTCTCCTGGTCAAGAATCCTTGGCTCCTGAAACTCCGAAATGTCGATGAACTGTCGACTCCCTTCCACCTGTCCCAACATATGGATGACCCAGATCTCTCGGGGTTTCGAGGTTTCAATTGTTGAAAAACACTCGACCACAGGATTCTCGATGCGCCAAATCTCGATGGGAATTCCCGTGCGACTTCTATCCAATCCAACGGCTGACGGATAACTGGTCCATGATCCAATGGTTCACGGCCTCTGGAGCTTGAACTCCCAGTGTGACCGTAACCTCTTCACTTCTTCGATAGATCCAACGGCTGAAGGGATCCTATCGATCTCCTCTATGAGATCCTGACCATCCACTTCCTTCTTTAGATATTTTCTACGAACACTGGTCCTTCTGCACGTAACTTGGCAGCAACTATTCGATCACTTTATGCACAGACTCTCGGTGCTTCTCCTCGATGGATTTGGAAGCCTTATCCCTCCTGAGCTTTCCTCAATTGCTTTCTACCTCAAAGAGGTTCTCTGCATGCACTCCTTGTGGCATTTCTCAACCACTTCTAAGTGTTGAGTTCTCTTGACCTTGTGCACACCTGTAGCGGTGGTCCTTCGATACTTCACTTAGATTCACGACTAAGACTCTCCTTAGCCTGCGCACTCCTTGCACGGATTTAACAACCCACTTTCACTTCTGAGTGAATTGAGAACAAGAGCTTAACTCTTTGAGCCTTCTGTCAATGCACTCCTTGCGGACGACTCCAACTGCACTCCTTGCAAGAATCCTTGCTCAGAAAGAGAAACAATTGTAACTACTTCACTTCCTCTCAGATTTCACTCTCAACACATGAAATCATATACATAGCATAATAACAAATGCATAACAGGAAGTAATTCTCATAGATAGAGCATTCAACACACATACACAGAGAATAACACAACAACCATGAGTCTGAATCAACTTCTTCTATTAATTCAAGATCTGTACATGGATGTTCTTCTACAGCTCTCTTCTTTTCTCCTATGCTCTAGATTCTTCTAACTCTTTCTGAATTCTGAATTATTTTACAATACCTAATGAGGGTGTCTATATCCCGTTTCCCTCTTTCTTCTAGAACTGTCTAATCTAAATATTCAATTCTACCTACTTACGTTTACTACTTATAAATGCCTTTGTCTATTTCATATGAGAGCGTATGGCTCGAGGTCTGATTACATTTTACCAAAGCGCCTTCAATAAATGATCTCATTTATGTTTGCGCATCAACTTCAAGGGAAATTCAAAAACTCGCGCTGGACATCTTCCAGTTGTCTTTCGCTTCCACATTGGTTTTTCTTGTCGTGAGGGATGCTCCTGCATTAGTAAGTCATTTCCCTTGAGTGGCCTAATTTCAAAATCAAGGGGCCTTCCTTCTTACATTAGAACAACACCAATACCATTTCTAGAGGCATCACATTCCACAATAAAGGTTTTTGTGAAATTTGGTGTGGTCAAGACAAGAGCTTTGCACATTGCATCTTTAAGTTGTTCAAAATCTTGAGTTTCCTCTAGAGTCCATGAAAATGCATCCTTCTTGGTTAATGTAGTTAAAGGTGATGTTATTTTTCCATAGTTCTAAACAAACTTGCGGTAGTAACCTGTCAAACCCAAAAATCCTCTAATATTCTTCAATGTTTTGGGAATCGTCCA
Organism: Picea engelmannii; assembly: GCA_009831015.1. Taxonomy (NCBI): domain Eukaryota; kingdom Viridiplantae; phylum Streptophyta; class Pinopsida; order Pinales; family Pinaceae; genus Picea; species Picea engelmannii. Next base: position 34,426 of record ML809390.1, read on the forward strand.
GTCCATCATGGATTTAATCTTGTTAGGGTCTACCTTGACACCTTCATGAGATACAATATGACCCAAATACTCTACCTCCTTCACCCTAAAGAAACATTTGGATGGTTTGGCATATAGTTGTTGCTCCTTTAGTAATTGTAGCACCCTGTCAACATGTCGAACATGATATTCCCAAGATTTTCTATAGATTACTATATTATCAAAAAATATTAACACAAATTTTCGAAGAAAGGGCTTGAAAATGGAATTCATCAACCCTTGTAATGTGGAAGGTGCATTCGTAAGGCCAAAAGTCATGAGCAAAAATTCATAATGACCTTCATGAGTTTTAAATATTTTTTTTGGGATATCTTCTTCCTTCATTCTAATCTGATGATACCCTGAATAGAGATCCAAATTTGTGAAGTAGATTTCTCCACGTAGTTCATCTAACAATTTATCAATGATGGGAATGGGAAATATATCTTTAGTGGTGATCTTGTTGAGCTCTCTATAATCTGGACACATACGCCATGAGCCCTCTTTCTTGAGTACCATTACCATTGGTGAAGAGTAAGAACTTTGGCTAGGTCCAATAATGCCAACCTCTAACATTTTTTCAACCATACGCTCAATTTCACTCTTCTGGGCATAAGGGTATCTGTAAGGCTTGATGTTAGGAGGAACACTCCCAGGATTTAAGTGAATATCATGATCACGATCACAAGTGGGTGGACGACCTATGGGAATATCTTCAAATTCTTTGGAATTCTTATCAATGATCCCTTGTAGATATAGGGGAATATATGGATTATATGTTTGAAAATCTAGTGAGCATAGTTGAACAATTACACCTTAATGCCCCTTTTTTAGTAATTGTTTCATGCCATTAGAGCTTACCACCTTACTAGGTCTCCCTCTAATACCCCTTAAATCAAATTCTTTTCCTTCCATTGAAAATTTCATGAAAATTTCTTTAAAATTAAAAGACATTGTTCCCAATGATTGTAACCATTAGACCCCTAGTACGGCATCAACACCACCCATGGGTATAGAAATCATTGGAATATTCATTTCATATTCCCCCATATTAAGATTGATCTTATGGCATTTTCCTGAGTAATTGATAATTCCTCCATTTGCAATCATTACTTGAAACTCTGGCACTAGATATATAAAGCAATTGAGAGCTTTGGCTAATTTGCAGTGAATGAAATTATGAGTACTACCATAATCAATTAGAATTATTACCTTTTTCTTTTTGATATATCCTTCGATCTTGATGGTTTGAGGAGTGCTAATTCCAACCAATGCATGAAATGATATGGTGGGATTCATCTCTTCAGAAGAATTATCTTCTACATATTCATATTGAGATGGTTCTTGTTCTTGTTCCTGTTATTCTTCCTCTTCACAATCTATGTAGAATCATTTCTTCTCACCACACTTATGTCCCTTACTGTACTTGTTGTCACAATTAAAGCATAAACCTTTTTCTTTTCTTTCATCCAATTGTTAAGGTGTCAACCCTGTAGGTTGAGGTGGTTTAGAAGAAGGAATACTATTCTCTCGATAAATGTTAGGGGTGGTCCTTCTAGTAGCCATAGCCAGATTTTTACTTTCAACATTTCTCTCCACCTTGAATGCATTCTCCAATTATTTGGGTTCCCAAAGGTGAACCTCATGTTGAATTTTATCCTTTAAATTTCCTATGAAGACATCAATCAAGTGCTCATCTGGAATATATGTTACCTTTATATTCAATATTTGGAAGTTCTCAATGTGCTCAACAACTAAACCATTTTTCTTGAGATTTATCAATTGAATGAAGAAGGTATTGCTTCGTGTATCCTCATAGTGTGCTATCATTTCTTCTGTGAAAATTGTCCAAGTGACAAGTGATTTGCAAGAACAAAGCCATCGATACCACACAAATTGGTTAGGTTCTAAATATAAGGATGTAATTCGTACCTTTTGTGTGTGTGGCACATCATGTAGATAAAATAACTTCTCCATATGGAGTATCCATGTGATTGGATCATTTCCATCAAACTTCCTCATATCGATATTAGGAAAGTGGTTGGTCTTCAACCCAAAGATGGAGTTTCTCTAGTCTTGGTTCATCTTCATTTTGTCCTCATCATGAATTTCATGGGATACATTGTCACTTTCAGGTGGCCTCTCTATTAGAAAAAAATTCAACCCTTCCATGATATCCCCTTTTAAGCCATCCATCTTAGTATCCATCATCACTTCAAACTTAGCTTTAGTTGAATCCATCATCCTTTGTAGTTCATATTTTGTTACTTCCTTCTTTTTTAAATCATCTATGTCCTTATGCATTTCTTCACCTTCATCAAGAGTCCAAGTAGGACCATCTAAGGGATTATTTGGTGTAGAAGTTCTTTTTTTTGGTGGCATGTTTTCCAACTATCACTACAAGGAAGTAATTCCTAATTGGCTTAGGTAGAGGTCATCACAGACAAGGGATTTTTAGGTGTTATAGCTCTCTGATATACATGCATGGTCCAACAATAGTACTTGGCCTAATATCTCAGGGAACTAACTAAGGAGGATTGACCATGCCCTTATCCATACTATTTGAATACCTAGGTACTATAGAGTGATCTCCCTCAGTGTTGTTCTCGGTGTACTATAGAAAAAAGATAGCCAAATGATTTACTTGGTTGGTCTCAAGATTCTAGGGGGTCTCCCAATATATGCCAGGTATGTGGGAGATAAAATATGTAGTAGTGTTGTCTAATGCACAACCATTCAAAAGGGACCTTCTGATATACTCTAGGTATGTGGAAGAATCACATTGTCCCTGGGTTGTAGCATTGACAAGTAACGACAACTCCTACATTTAGAGACATTGGAATATGTCTGTACCTAAAAATTCCTAATATTCTCCAAAATTTATGTGATACTCCTTTTATCCCACTTTATTCCACTTTTTTAATCACCCCAATTGGATCTTCTCGTCAAAACATATGCAAATTTCGAAAAACAAACGCACCTTTTAAAACTTCGATTTCGAGACTATTCTACTAGCTGACCTTTCTTCTGTTATAGATCTGAAATTTAGGCCCTTATGAGTCTATAATTTTTTCCTATGTTATCCTGATGTCTCTTATTTCCAACCCCATAGGTTATACTAATATTGGATTCTCCAAGATAATTTCATGATAACTTTCCCAAGATGTGTTGATTTTTTCCCTTTCAGGGGAGCGAACTTGTATGTCTTGTTGTGTGTCACTTTCTTTACTTCGGAAATTGAAAATTGTACCAGTAAAAATTAGGTCTGTACCCTAACCAATAGAATAGTTATCAATCAATTTGGAGGTCTATAGCTTCATATATAACATTTTTCCCAAGAACACATGTTTCAGACTAAAATCTAGACCAGTCAAAAACCGTAATTTCCTCAAAGAATAAATTCTCGAGTATAATGAATAAAGGGATGAAATTTGTACAAAAGGTACTTCACTATTCCAAATTCGTAATGTAAACATTTTAAGACATGAAACCAAGCCAAACAAAATTGGGAGAGAAAATTCCAAGAAGACATGTTTCCGACTAGTTTCAGGACTAGTCAAAAAACCTAACTTGAATAGAATGTATCTCCAATTATATAACGAACCAAGATCTGAAATTTGGACCCAAGTTATCTATATATGTCTTCTCTACACCATAGAAATTTCAGATCTCGAAAACTTTCATAAACAAATTTGTAGCAAAAATTCCAAGAAGACTTGTTTTAAAGAAGCCAGTCTCGAGGATTGTCTAGCTCTAATACCAAATGTTAAGAACCAAATATCAAAATAGCATAAAAACATAAAAATAAGTACTCCATGCCTTGAAAAAGAGAAAAATAAGATAATAAGCCTCTTATGTGGGGAAACCTCCTTATACATCACATGAATTCACAAATACAATATGATTCCAAATGAAAAGGTCTCATTGGTATAAATAGGAGACTAGGAGGTACAATTACAACTAATGGACTCAATCCAACATAAATAAAATAACAATACTAATATAATATGCCCCAATTAAGGGGAAATGTGTCTTTATTTAGGGATTAACATATTGATCCATATTTTATGAGGAGAATGAAATGAATATAGATTATTAATAGGTGCTTAACACAAAATAACAGAGATACAATAAAACTGGTTTTCTATTCAATAACGAAATAAGCTGAAACTGTAAAATGTAGCGGACACAAGCTTGCTGGAATGGTGGCGGCTTATCTCTGAGAAGAGATGTGACGGAAGCGCGCATTCGCAAGAAGAAGATTACAATGAGGCTCTGAAGGCCTTTTTACAATAATCAAGAATTCCCAAAACCCTAGACATCCAAAAACCTCACCCTAGGAGATGAAACACCAAAAGTCATGTGGGCCCCGTTTGGGTAAGCTAGTACATCAACTTCCCAGGATCGTAACTTTTGCATACGATCTCCGTTTTAGGCATGTGATATCCCATTAGAAAGGTATCGTCGAGGAGATTCATTTTGGGGGATCAATTATTCTTTCAGCTATCATTGAGGATCTCGATACCGAAAAACCTTCATTTAGGCCCTCAAAATGGCCCCGAAAGTAAAAACTACTAAAAATAGTAAATTGCCAAAAATGTCAGAAAACTGTTTTGAGCCAGTTGTAAAAGGTGGGTGGCCACCAATATCCATATGGATCAATCCTCCCTCCTTAGGAAGCAATGGTCTCCATTGCGTTGAGGTCCCCCATTAGATGAGGAATTTTTTGCTGAATTTGGCCCCAGGTGAACCACTTGCCTTGGTGCAGGAACTGCCCTGCTTTGACGAATCGATAAAGATGGATCCTTTGTTGTTGAGTGCCCTTGATCTGTCTGTCCACAATCTAATCATTGGATGCTTGTTGTATGGAGTCGAGGTTGAGCTCTGTTGGTGTCAGTTGTTCTACTACTTCTGAGGTGTCCAATAATGGTGGGAAATAAGGGCGAAGGAGATCCACGTTGAACACTGGGTGCAGGCCAAGGAAAGGAGGAATGTTGAGCTCAAAAGAATTATCCCCCATGACCTTGGTGATATTGTATGGTCCATAATGGAGTGGGCGAAGTTTTCGATGGGGTCCTGTAAGGCGTTCTTTCTGCAAGTGCAACCAAACTTTGTCTCCCACCTGAAACTTATGCGGCACTCGATGTTGATCATGGCACTGTTTGTACTTGTCATTGGACTTTTGTAGGCTATCCTGAATCTATTGGAAGATGTGTTGGATCCACTCAATGAAATAGGTGGATTTGTCAGCTTCAATTGGCACAGGAGATGAGTCAGTCGAGGTGACTGCAAGGGGAAGTGCAACATCTATGGGACCCAATGGTTGGAATCCCAACCCCACTTGAAAGGGGTTGTGGTCGGTTGAGCTATGAAAGGCTTGGTTGTAGCTATGATGGACATAAGGAAGGCTCTCATCCCATGTGCGAGGGTTCTTTGAATTATACATGCGAAGGATATGCAAAATCATTCGATTTACAACCTCGCTTTGGCCATCTATCTGGGGGTGGAAGGCCGTGGATTTGGTGAGCTTGGTGTCTAGCAGTGACCAGAGGCTTGACCAGAATATGCTGAGAAATTGGCTATCCCAATATGAGACAATGGCTTGTGGGATTCCAAAATGTACCCAGCCTCGTTTAAATAAGAGATTGGTAGTGGCCTCTACTGTGATGCTCTTCTTGCAGGCAACTAGAATTGCCATCTTAGAAAAGCGATCAACAACCACAAAAACATAGTCATTTCCCCACTTGGTGGATGGGAGGCCTAACATGTAGTCCATAGAGATGGATTCCCATGGCCTGTCAAGAGTAGGAAGAGGGGTGTACAAGCCTTGTTTCTTAGTGATCGGTTTGGCAATAGCACAGGCAGTGCAAGACCTGATATATTTGTCGACCTCCTGTCAAAGTTTCGGCCAGTAGAAATGTTTCTGTAGCATCTCCACTATATTTTCGATGCCGAAGTGTCCTACCACTCAACTATAGTGGGCTTCCCAGATCAGCTTCACTCGCTTGCTTGATGGAACACAGATATGGCCCAGACGACACAATAACCCATCCTGAAGATGGAAATTATCGACAAATGCATTTGCACCCAACATTTGGTAGGTGGTGGAGAAGTCAGGGTCTGTCTCATAGAGTTGGGGCCATCCAGATGTCTCATGGTCGCAAGAGTCTAGCACCATGGTGAGTGATGCGACTGGCGGTCTGCTGAGGCAATCAACAATGCGATTGGTGCTTCCTGTTTTATACTTAATGTTGAGGTGGAATTGCTGCAAGTATGTGGACCACTTTTTATGGCGGTCATTTTGCAGTTTTCCCTATGTCTGCATGAACTGCAGTGGCTTATGATCAGTGTGGATGATTGTCTCCTTCCCAAGAATGCAATGTCTCCACTGGCGACATGCTTGCAAAATGGAGTACATTTCTTTGTCGTAAGTAGGGTACTTATAGATAGTATATGATAGTGTCTCACTATGATAGGCCACGAGGTGGTCGTTCTGAGTGAGAACGGTGCCCACAGCATAGTCTGAAGCATCTATATCAATATCAAAGGGATGTTGCAGGTATGGTAGTGAAAGTAAAGGGGTTGAGCACAAGCGTTGCTTCAAATCATTGAACACTTGTTGTTGGGACCGGCCCCACACAAATTTCACCTTACCACCACCCTTGTTTATTTGGCTGAGGGCCCATGCAATATGGGAGAAACCCAACACGAACCTGCGGTGGAAATTAGCAAGTCCCAAGAAGCTTCGAAGCTCAGTGAGTGTTGTTGGGGTTGGCCAGTCACGGATGACTTGGATCTTGGCTAGATCCACATGTATGCCATGTTGATCAATGATGTAGCCCAGGCAATGGACCTTGTACATGTCGAAGGAGCATTTTTCTAGGTTGGCGTATAGCTCGTGCTGCCGCAAGGTGTGCAGAACCTGCTGAATATGTTGCAAGTGTTCATCCCAAGTATTACTGTAAATTAGAATGTCATCTAGATACACCACTACAAAATTATTGGTGAATGGTCACAGGATATCATCCATCATTCTAATGAAAGTGGCTAGAGCATTTGTCAAACCAAAGGGCATGACCAACCATTCAAAAAGTCCTTCCTTTGACTTGAAGGCGGTCCTCCATACATATGTCTATTCTATCGGGACCTGGTGGTAGCCAGACTTCAGATCAATCTTACTGAAGTATTTGGCCCCCGTGGGTTGATCAAGGAGGTCATCGATAAGGGGAATCGGGTACCGGTTTCTAACAGTGATTTTATTCAGAGCCCGATAATCAATACAGAGTCACCAGGTTCCATCTTTCTTCTGTACCAGCACGATTGGGCTCCCACATGGTGATTAGCTAGGGCGTATGTGCCACTTGTGGAGCATTTCTTGGATCTGTCTCTTGATCTCCTCATTCTCTAACAAGGAGTGATGATAGACTGGCCCATTGGGCAGCGGTGCGCCGAGGTTCAGATCGATGGAGTGCTTGACCTAGTAGTGCAGAGGTACCCCTGTAGGTGAGGAGAAGATATCCGAGTATTCTTCCACGACCTTATCTACTTTCTTCTGCTGTGTGGAGAGGTCGGCCGCGGAGACCCTGGATGTGGCTGTGATATTTAGCTTATTCTGAGAGCGAATCACGAAGAAGACAAACTTCCCCGTCTAAGAGATGACCTTCCTGCATTTCTTAGCAGAGATCAAGGAAATAGCACTAGGTGGGACTACCTCAGGTATCCTGTACAATTTCCTGTTCAAAGTAATAATAACACTATGAGGCCTAGACTCATATACAGCATGACGTTTCCATAAATAAGGTTGGCCCAAAAGAACATCACAAACTTCAAGAGGAGCAACATCACACAATACCTCGTCTTTGAAGGGCTTGATGCCTTACGATAGTCGACACTATTGGCCAACGCAGAGATTGCTTCCTTGGCATAGCCATCCAATGGTGTAGGGTTGTGGGTGTGGCGTTGTTGGCAGGGCCAGCCGCTTGACGAACTCTATTGAGATGAGGTTCTTTTGGCTACTGCCATCAACGATGAAGTGTAGTGGGGTGCCTTTTACCCACATCTATGAATGGAAGAGGCGCTCTCCTTCTTCTGGCTCATCTAGTTCACCAGGCTGGATCTTGGTGGTAGCAACGGTGGCACTAGGTTCCGCGTCAATGATCCATCTTCCCCTTTCTGGTTCTGTCTCGGAGTCAGAATCTGCATCTGATTCAAAGGCTTTCACTTCAGCCACCAGCAACTTCTTTGAGTGACAGTCAGCAGTGTTATGCGGGCTCTTATGGAAGTCGCACCACTTCCCGGTATCATTCTTTGTCTTTTCGGTGTCCTTCTTTGCTTGCAGCTTGTACTGGTTGTCTTGATACTGTCCATATTTGCTCTATCCTTTGTTTGGTGGGTTTGGGTTGTTATCGAACTAATCAGTAAGTGTGGACACTAACAAATCTCCCTAGATCCACCTAGATCTAGAACAAAACACACCAGAACATGACACTTTCCTTAAGTTTTAAATATTGAATTTACTAACTAAACAGGGATGAGTGACATATCGTTTAAATGTCGCTTCCTCTCACGATCACCATCCTAGCTCCATTCCAACACTCATACAATGATGAACCTACAAAAGAACGCAACCAACCAAAGTGATAGCAATAGCATAAACTCAATATAAACCTATGTATGTGATCAAGGAATCATACAATAAAACACAACAAGCTTTATAGGAAAGAATCATATTACTGTATCATATTAAATGTGAAAGAGAGATTACAACCATGGCCTTGATGTCGTAAGGTCCCTTCCAACTTTCCTTCATTCCCCACACACTTTCACTCCAAGAATTCTGAGAGCATAGATCTGATAGCTACTCACAATCTATCTTGACAAAGCAAATCTCAAAACCACTCCAACCAAGCTAATAATTCCAAGCCAACCAAAAGCTAACAAGCTCAAGAACCAACCCAAGCTCAAGAACCCCCTCTCCATGAGAGCTCCTCTCCTTTTATAAGTTGAAGAGGATAAGGTGAGGAGGTTAGGATGATCCCAGTAAATCATGAAAGTGAGTAAGATCCAAACCATTCGGATGCCACCTCACTATGGAAGTTTTTCCTTCTAGAAGATTCAAGAAAATGCTCATTTTTCCCACGTGTAAGAGTTCTCGCACCCTGCCTATAGAGAAACCTATGAAAATTTATCACCCTAAGTGTGAGCAGCCTGTGAGAATCAAGCATTCTCACACCCTAATACATAGGCAGCCTGTGAACTTCCTTTTTTATAAGGTTTTTCCATAGGAAAATGCAACTTCTTTTCTAAGGAAAAGTTATTCTCCCTTCTCTCTTCAAGAACTCAGGCCACTGACCCCTCTGAAGGAAACAAATAGGTTTACATCATTAACGATCATAGGGATGATGAAAATAATATTTAACAGGGGCTTCCCTTTCCTGGCTTTTGTTGTGAGGGGTTCCCAGGCCCAAATTGTCGTGTCTTTTGTTTGAGCTTCTGCTCGATTTTGACGACATATCGGTAGGCCGCGCCCAAGGATGAGATGTCTAGAAATTCCATTTTGTTCTATATGTATCTATGCAGACCACCATGATACTTGAGCACCATATGTCACTCTGAATCTTTGATACCCAACTTGGTGCGCAAGGTATGGAAGATATTTGTGAAATCTGGCACTGCTTGGTCTCTTTCTTGTCGCAGTGTGGTCCATTTGGTATACAGGTCGTCATAACTTCTGGCAGGGTAGTATTGTTCCTTAATAGCATCCTTGAAGGATTCCCAGGTGTCCATGACTAAAAATAATGAGGTTTCCTCTATTTCCTTTTGCTCACAGAAAGTTTCCCACCAATCTTTGACATGGGGACCGGCTTTGAGGAGCGCAAAAGTAATCTTTTCTCTATTCGAAAATTTATGAACAGAAAAATACCCTTCTAGTAGATTCAACCACTTTTATATAGCATCTGCGTCTATCTAACCTTCAAATATAGGAATATAAAATTTTATTTGTACCTTGAAGGGGGCGGCACCTCCGTTTGAAGAAGATGCATCGCCTGTTGGTAGTCACCGAAGGATTTGCGCGAAACTATCCATCATCTCATTCCTCTGTTGCATGAGGGATTCCTCAATAAACAATTTGAAAGGATTTCATGTCCCATCATCTTTCTTTTCCCCTGCCATGGAAGGTCTCTTGGGCGTGCGAGAGCTTATGTCCTCAAGAGAAACAAGCTCGAGACCCAACTCTTTGTACTCCAACCTCGTTGGGGACATGCATTAAGACGACAAGGAGAAGACCGCTCTGATACCATTGATCTAGATTTTATGAGTAGAAAAAAATGAATACAGATTATTAATAGGTGCTTAACACAAAATAACAGAGATACAGTAAAACTGGTTTTCTATTCAATAACGAAATAAGTTGAAACTGTAAAATGCAGTGGACACAAGCTTGCTGGAATGGTGGCAGCTTATCTCTGAGAAGAGATGTGACGGTAGTGCGCATTTGCAAGAAGAAGATTACAATGAGGCTCTAAAGGCATTTTTACAATAAGAAAGAATTCCAAAAACCCTAGACATCCAAAAACCTAACCCTAGGAGATGAAACACCAAAAGTCATGTGAGCCCCATTTTGGTAAGCTAGTACATCAACTTCCCGGGGTCGTAACTTTTGCATACGAACTCTGTTTTAGGCGTATGATAGCGCGTTGGAAAGGTATCATCGAGGAGATTCATTTGGGGGCTCAATCATTCCTTTCGCTATCATTGAGGAGCTCGATACCAAAAAACCTTCATTTAGGCCCTCAAAATGGCCCCGGAAGTAAAAATTGCTAAAAATGGTAAATTGCCAAAAATGTCAGAAAACTATTTTGAGCCAGTTGGAAAAGGTGGGTGGCCACCAATATCCATCTGGATCACATATCATAGTTGTGTGTGTGATTTCTCTTTATTTTATTTTCAAATTTGATATGACAAAAGAGATGAAGTTGGTTAGAACCAAAGACCATTAGATCAATTACAACTATTGACTACAAGAACACTTTATTTCTTCAGTGAAATATTGTAGTATGACATAATTGAATGTAAATGAATTCCATGGTGAATGGTCAATTAAACCTTTGTTTCTCTACATTTTTGTTATGATCCAAAATGCTCAAAATATTAAAAAAATAATAGAAGTACACACCATGTATAGAATGTCAACGTGGAGCACAACTCCAAGATAGATAAGTTACACAATAACTCCTTAAATAATAGGGGAACCCCCTCCAAATAACCAAATACCTTTCAAACTTCAAAATTCACCTCCCAATAATGAATACATGATCTCGTATATATAGTTATTCACACTTGCACATGAGGCCCCTTTATCACTAGGCAGACCCTATTACATATGTATTTACACATTACATGTACATTTAGGCCCCTATATGCCCCCCCTTGGGGTCATATAATATAAATTTAGCCATGTATATGCCCCTCTTGGGTCATAACATAGTACCCTCCTTCAAAAATATTTGTCCTCAAAGCTTTTCATTTAAAGGCTTCACATGTGATGAAACCAAGTAATATGAATTTCTTATGTTCCTTCTTTCTTCATTCCATTGTTGATGATCTATCCATCCAAAATCAATTATTTTCGTTCTTAATCCTTGGTGTCTAGTTGTTGAATAATTTTTTTTCCTTTGATTCCATGTATTTTTGTTGAAGCTTCTCCAATTTGTAGTCGTTGTTGGTCTCTAATAATATCTTGTTGAGGAGTAGTTTTGTGTTGCCTTGTTCCATGAATATTGAAAAGTATTCCATCTTCTTTGTGTGTAATGTTGATATCGTCCTTCTTATCTTCCTTGAATTTTTTCTTGGAAATGAGGGTGTCGATACGATTTCACATTTGATGATCTTCCTTCACTCTGCACATGCATTTCATCTATCTTATTTTCAGCGACAATGGAATCCTCGATCATATTTGTTTGGTCTTTGATTACTCTATCCTTCGAGATAATACCATTGTTGGCATTGTTGTTATAGGTGTAGTTGTCATTAATGGCAAACATTATTATTGGCAGAGCACTTGGAAAATATTTGGAAAACATTATTATTGGTAGAGCATTTGGCAAACATTATTATAAACAGAGTATTTTAAATAGATCATTTGTTAGTATTTTAGAGGAGTTTGATGGTGTTGTTGTTCATTGTTTTATTGGTAGCATACAAGTGTTTTTGAACAGAGCATTGTCGAGTTTTTCGGCATTGTTGTTTATGGAATATTTGGAATGGCACAGTTTTCAGAATAGCATTCCATTGCTGAGAGAGAATGGCATAGTTTTCGGTCATAGGTATGAAGAGATAAACTATCACTAAACAGTATTACCACAAATGGCGCATGTATGTGTTGAATATTCGAAATGGAATTCCATTGGCACAATTGTCTTACCACAAATGGCACATACATGTGTTGAATATTCAGAATAGCATTCCATTGGAACAGTTTTCGGTCTTATGAATTAATCAAACTAAAACTTAAGTAAATAACCCCGATGGTCATAATTCAAAAACCATAAGCAAGTCTCAAGTCATAGTTCTAACGGTGTGGATTATTCAAGCAATATAATCAAAGGGAAATTATGCATTCCTTTCTCTTACCCTATCATGATCGAACATGAAGTAAGTTATCAGTTACAGTCAGTTATAGAGGTTGAAACAAATTTTTGAAGGAGATTCGAACTGTTTTGATTATATAGAGCACTCTTGCTATGAAGCATTGGGACGTGAGAGACATTGTAGCATGAGTGGTTGCTCTTGGAAATAGAGGAGAAATTTTATTTTATCTCTGTAAATTAACATGAACAGAAATAAAAATATATAGAGACAGTGAGAAAAAATGATGAAGACAGAGCAAAGATTAAGGAGAGAATACATATTCATAGATTGATGAATTAAAGAGGTACAGGTATAGAGGATTCATGCATGGGAGACTTCTCAAGCAGAAAATTATGTTCACATGTGCAATTGTTTTAATTTATAAACAAAATGAATGAACAAATCTTAAATAACTTGAATAAGAAAAATATGCAGAGGATAGAGTTATTTATTTATTCTCAGATGATATGTGATGAAGACCCTATTTTGTGAGGGTTTGATCAAATAATAGAATTAGATATGAATTTTTAGACAAAGATGGAAAAAAAACATAGGGGTTGAATGACTGAAGGTATTCATGTCCAAAGGCTCTTTAAACAGAAGGTTCAGAGATATGTATGAATGTTAAAGATTAGTTATAGCAGTGATGGTATTGATTGCTTTGATCAAAGGTGTGTATGGAAGAATGATTTAAATTCTTAATCATTTGACAGAGAAGACAATAAGTTGATTTTCATATTCTTAGTGACAGAACAATATTATAAGGGTGGTAGGGAGGAGCATGGGGAGATTGTAAAAGTCTCTTGTACAAGTTGGTGCTTGTACATCTGGGATTTGTAGCTTCCACTCAGTAGGTGTTGAAGAAACAAAGGTAGAAGCCTCATCTAGGTTGTAGCTTAGATAAAATAAGAATGTAAAGAGCAGTTGGAGCTTTCCTTTCATTCATAAGAAGAAGAGGTTTTTCCCTTTTGTGTTTCCTCATGAAAATCTCTATGTCATTATCTATTTATATGAGTACATGTTAATTGATTTGAATGATGTGCAGCAAGAAATACAGTAAAAGGCATAATATGTGTTCATTAAGTAATCTAGTCAAAGAAAAGAACACAACATAATTGATTCACCCCCCCACGCCCCATAATTGATTCACCCACCTGTGCTCCCCCCCTCGCTCTCAGTTAGGTTATCCTCTTCAACAATTGGTATGAAGGTTACTTCAAGATTTAGTTTAATCATTGGAAGTGTTAAGCCCTAATATTGGCTCATTACCCCTTAATTGGGGCATATTATATTAGTAATTTTATTTTATTTATGTCAGCTTTAGGCCATTAGTTGTAATTATACCTCCTAGTCTCCTATATATACCAAGGAGACATTTTCATTTTGAATCATCTTGTACTTGAACATTTAAGTGGGGTAAAAGGAGGTTTCCCCCTCGAAGAGGCTTATTATCTAAAATTATCTCTTTTTCAAGGTGTTGAGTACTTTTTCTAAGGATTTTCTATGCTATATTGATATTTGGTTCTTAACATATGATATCAGAGCTCAAGGTCTTAGGGTTTTGTTGCTACATCTGAGACACCTTGGAATTTTCACTATAACTTTTTTTCTACAATGTTTCAGAAGGAATGACTTGGAGGATATTTAGTAGACTAATCAAGGTACATTGGGTTCAAAATGAACCTCCTCAGGACTTATAATTTAGGAGATACAGCCTATACAAGATAGGGTTCTAGAATCATCCTATTGATTCATTGCGGAATTTTCACTATAAAAACTTTTCTGTAACGTTTCAGACCCTGAAATCCAAAGGCTATTTACAGAAATTAGTAAGGTATATGTGGTAAAAATTTTAGCTTCTGGGTCATATTAAATTTGTAGATACACCCTGTGTAAGATAGGGTATCTGACTAGTCCTATTGACTAGTCTCAATAAGGTGTTCCAGGTGAAACATTCATAACTTCTTCCTAGAGTATCCAAATTGCATGGAACTAGTTTCATTGGATCTTGGACGGTCTGTTGTATTTATGGTGTGAGTTTCAGAAATTTATATCAATTATTTTGTGTGAGGCACACTATACAAGTGAGATCTCCTGGAAAGGCCAAAAATAAAAAAGTTGTGGGGAAGTTACCATAAATTCCACTTGGCACATCCAATTTTGATCAGAGCTGTGGAATTGCAGAGAAGAAATATCAGAGAAATACATAAAAGAAAGTTTCATACCTAGAAGGGCCGAAACTTGGGAGATACAACAAAAGAAATATTGTCTAGCAGAACCACCTCAAAATCAAGGTTCAAAAGTGATACTTGGCCAACATGCCACCCAAAAAGGGAAATTCTACACCAAATAAGCCTCCAGAAAATCCTACTTGGACTCTTGATGAAGGTGAAGAAATGTGTAGGGACATAAATCAACTACAAAATAAGATCGATTCAATGGAAGCTAAGTTGGATACTAAGATGGTTTCATTGGAAGCTAAGTTGGATACTAAGATAAATGGTTTAAAAGGGGAGATCATGGAAGAATTGAAAAAAATTGTAACAGAGAAGACACCTAAAAGTGAAAATCCATCCCATGAAGTTCATGATGAGGACACAAGGAAGGTGAATCAAGAATGGAGAAACTCCAACTTTAGTTTGAAGACCAACCGCATTCCTAAGATTGATATGAGGAAGTTTGATGGCAAGGACCCAATCACATGGATACTTCAGATGGAGCAATTCTTTGATCTCCATAATGTGCCACATACACAAAAGGTACGAATTTCTTCTTTATAT
>ML809390.1:54092-87371 GCA_009831015.1 Picea engelmannii
GGTTTAGGAGAAACATTTGGAAATGGTATTATTGTGCAAAAAGTGCTTAGATCTTTACCTGCAAGATTTGATCCCAAAATATCTGCTTTAGAAGAGAGAATTGATATTGCTACTTTACTAATGGATGAGTTGCAAGGAATACTAACAACATATGAGATGAGGACATCTAATGAGAATCCTTCCAATAAGGAAGCAGATTTCAAGGTAGCAAAGAAGGACAAGAAAAAGGTTGAAACAAAAACCAGTAATCATGAAGATTCAGAAGAAAACATGGAAGAAGCTAACTTTGTCAAAAATCTAAAAAGAGGTACTGGCAAGTACAAAGGTAAACTTCCTCTCAAGTGCTTTAATTGTGGTAGAATAGGGCATTTTGCTTCTAAGTGTCCTTTCAATAAACAATCTAATGGAGAAGAAGAAAGTAACATAAAAACCAAAGAATATAAGAAAATGTATAAGAAGCCATTTCAAAAAAAATCTTATAAAAAGAAAAGTCTATTCATCAAAAATAATAGTGAGTCCTCAGATATAGATGAAAGTGATGAAAGTTCATATATAAGACTTTTTATGGCTATGGTAAATCAAAATGATGAACTTATTGAAGAAGAAGAAGGTGAAGTTGACCTAGAAGTTGAACTTGTAAGTGCTTTGTCTGAACTAAAGAAAGTAAGAAGAGAATGCAAACAATTCAAAAGAGAAATTGAGAGTTTAGATCAAGAATTACAAAAGTGAAACAATTTAATTGAAAACATGGAGATCATGTTAGTTGACTTAAAACTCAAAATAGAAGAGGCTAGAGTGACTAAAGAAACTCTAAATAATATACTTACAAAAAAGGATAAGAAAAATGAAGGTTTAAAACTTGAAGTAGTTTTATTAAGAAAGAAAGTACAAGAAAATAATATGAATCATAGTTCTCAAGTGTTGGATCAAATTATCTATAGTCAAAGATCAACTTATGATAAGATTGGAATTGGGTATAAGTCTGAAGTTACTAATACAAGCTCTAGTTCAAGTTTTGAAAAAGCAAGTACAAAGCATACAAATGAGAAAAACACCTACAAGCAGAAGGGATCATAAAAGCAAGAATATAATCAGGCTTCAACAATGCATAGAAAAATTTATGGTAGTCATCAAAACAGGTTTGAAGGTTACTGTTTCTTTTGTTATAAGTATGGATACAAAGAAGCTCTCTGTAATGATTTTTCAAGAAACAAAAGTGCACATAACAATCATGGCATATCTAGATTTGAATATGAAAGAAGACATGATAAATCTATTCAGAACAATGTGAACAACTCACATAACAAATTTGATGCTTTGAAATTTGAAGTTGAATGCTATAGGTGTAATAAATTTGGACATATTTCAAGAAATTGTCCAATGAGTTTTCAAAAATTTGTTATAAACCAATACACAAATCAGAAAACTAGTTATTGGAAAAGGAAGAATGATCATTTAGAAATTGAATAGTGCAAACTTGCTTTACAAGTTGATCATAAAGTTAAGTGGTGTGTGGACAGTGGATGCTCAAAACATATGACAAGATGAAAACAAATATTTGATTCTTTAGATGAAAGAAAAGAAGGTTCAGTCACATTTGGTAATGATCAATCAAATCGAATAGCTGGAAGAGGCACTATTTGTTTGAATAAAGACATAATGGATGAAAATGTTTTATTGGTTGAAAATATGGAACATAAATGGTTGAGTGTAAGTCAAACATGTGATAAAGGGCATTTTATGATATTTGATTCTAAACAATGTCAAATCAGGGATGTTAAAACAAATCAGTTAGTTGGAATAGCTACACGGACATCAAATAACATATACATTTCAGATGAGAAGGATGAAAATTGATATCTTGGACATGAAGATGAAAGTTGGTTATGGCATAAAAGACTTGGTCATATTAACTTTTACAATCTGATTCAGTTAAATAAAAAGGAGGCAATAAGGAACTTACCTGTCATTAAGAATCTTTCCAACTCTATTTGTAAACAATGTCAACATGGTAAACAAACTAGAGTCAAGTTTAAAACAAAGGAATATTCTACAACAAAACCTTTGGAAACAATACATGCTAATGTATGTGGACCTATGAGGACAACAGGTCTAAATGGTGAAAGATACTTTATGTTATTTGTGGATGATTTTACTCAAATGAATTGTTTTTTTTTATTGAAAAAGAAGTCTAAAACATTTAGTTGCTTTCAAGTTTTCAAACAATTGACTGGAAATGAAATTGATATGAAGATTAAGTTCTTAAGGTCAAACAATGGAGGAGAGTTTGTGTCAAAAGAATTTAACAATTCCTATGATGAAAATGGAATTAAAAGACATTTCTTTATTACAAAAACACCTCAGCAAAATGGTGTTGTTGAAAGAAAAAAAGAACTGTTATGGAAATGGCAAGAACAATGTTAAATGAGTCCAGATTGAATGACATGTTTTGGACTTAAGATGTTCACACCGATGTACACATCTTGAATAGAATTTTGCTAAGAAATAATATTGATAAGACACCCTATCAATTATGGAAAGGAAGACCAGCAAACATAAAACATTTTAGAATTTTTGGGAGTAAGTGTTACATTAAAAGAATTGATAAAAATCTGGGGAAATTAGACTCTAGAATCGATGAAGTCATATTGGTTGGATATTCATGTTCAAGAAAGGCTTATAAATGCTATAATTTTAGATTAAGAAATATTGTTGAATCTATAGATGTAAGTTTTGATGAGTTCTCATTTTTGAAGTCCAAATCTAAACAAAAGGATTAACAAATACATGAAATATATGGCAAACATAAGATGGATAAAGAAGTAAGTGAAATAGAAGAAACTAAGACTGATGATAATGAACAGTTAATTCCTACATCAATACAGGGCACAACTCCATCTAAAACTCCAAGCAAAAGAATACAAAAAAATCATCTTGAAGAACAAATCATTGGTGACATAAATTCAGGTATTGGAACAAGAAGTAGAAGGCTAGAATCCACTTCAACCCATGAACAGGTATCACTACTTTCTTTGATTGAACCCAAAAATATTGAAGAAGCAATTAAAGATGAATAATGAATGAAAGCATTGAAAGAAGAGATTAATCAAATTGAAAAGAATAGAAGATGGGAATTGGTTCCTAGACCATTGAACAAGAATGTTATTGGGGCTAAATGGGTTTTCAGAAATAAGATGGATGAAGCGGTAAAAGTAATAAGAAATAAAGCTAGTTTGGTTTGTAAAGGGTATGCACAAGTAGAAGGAATTGATTATGGAGAAACTTTTGCTCCTATTGCGAGAATGGAATCTATTAGGTTGTTTTTAGCCTATACTAGTTCTAAGAACATTAAATTTTATCAAATGGATATAAAATCTGCATTTTTGAATGGTGATCTAGAAGAAGAGGTATACATGGAACAACAAGATGGTTTTCAGGTACAAGAAGCATAACAGTATATCTACAGGTTGAAAAAGGCCTTATATGGACTAAAACAAGCACCAAGGTCTTGGTATTCCAGGATTGATAATTACTTGAGGCAGCAAGGATACAGGAAAGGTAACACTGACAGTAATCTCCATATCAAAGAAGAGAATGATAGCTTGTTCATTGTAGAAATTTATGTAGATGACATTATTTTTGGAAGTGATGATGAGAATCCTAGCAAACAATTTGTTGAATGTATGCAAAATGAGTTTGAGATGTCTATGCTTGGTAAAATGAAGTTTTTCTTAGGCTTGCAGATTAATCAATCTGATAAGGGTATTTTTATTTCTCAAACAAAGTATATTCATGAAAGCTTAAGAAGTTTCAAATGCATGATAGTAAACCAGTTGGCACTCCTATGGTTACTGCCTATAAATTAAGTAAATTTGATGACTCTAAAGAAGTTGAGAAAACACTGTACATATCTATGATTGGCAGTCTTCTTTATGCTACAGCTACAAGGCCTAACATTATGCATGCAGTTTGTCAGGTTGGCAGATTTCAGGCATCTCCTAAAGCTTCTCATTTACTTGCAATAAAAAGAATTTTCAGATATCTTAAGGGGACAACAAAGTTTGGTTTGTGGTATCCAACATGTAATCAACTTGACTTACCTACTTTCACTGATGTTGATTGGGCAGGATGTGTTGATGACAAAAAGAGTACTAGTCGAGCAACATTTTTTCTTGGTGGATGTCTTGTGAGTTGGTCAAGCAAGAAGAAATCAACAGTGTCTATGTCTACTACTGAAGCAAAATATATAACAACTGTAAATTGTGGTACACAGGTTATATGGATGAAACAAATGCTGGACAATATACAAATTCATTATGATACTCCTATTCCTATATATTGTGATAATACTAGTGCCATTAGTATTTCCAAAAATCCAGCTATGCATTAAAAAACAAAGCACATTCCTATTAAATTTCATTTTCTTAGAGACCAAGTGATGAATAAAATTCTCAAACTAGAATACATTGGCACAAAGGATCAAATTGCATATATATTTACCAAACCTTTACCCAAAATGCAATTTGAAAGTCTTTGAAATCAGTTGGGAGTCTATTCTCTGTAAGTTGCCTTTATATCAAACTACAAGCTGTCATAATACAAAAATTCATATTGTTGGAAATTGGTTGTTTAGGGCTATTGTTTTAGGGGAAGCTGTTTCCAAATAAGATATATATGTACAACTATTTTCTTAGTCTCTTGGTTAGGAGGAGTAACATATCAACGAAGACTCATTAAACTTTAGCAGTAATAAAGAAAGTTGAAAGAAATAAACATATGTGCAAAGACTTGTTTCTTATAATCTTCTTTCTTATCATTTCATTGCAGACAAATATATGCAAAGACTTGTTGCTTATAATATTCTTTCTTATCAGTTCATTGCAGACAACATTGACAAGACTGTAAAATATTTGATACTTTTCTCAGGAATTTTCTGGTTGATTAATTCAGATAGGTTCATGACTCGTTGATGTTGGCAGTGATATTATTTTATCTCAGACAGGGGGAGTATAATGGCTCCTTTTCCATAGATGACAAAAGGGGGAGAACATAGCAAAGAAAAAGGTAAGTTTAGTTTTCCCTCAATGCCAAGGGGGGAGTTTGTTGGCATTGTTGTTATAGGTGTAGTTGTCATTAATGGAACACGTTATTATTGGCAGAGCATTTGGAAAACATTTGGAAAACATTATTATTGGTAGATCATTTGGAAAACATTATTATAAAAAGAGTATTTTGAACAGAGCATTTGTTATCATTGTGGAGGTGTTTGATGGTGGTGTTGTTCACTATTTTATTGGCAACATACAAGTGCTTTTTAATAGAGCATTGTGGAGTTTGTCGACATTGTTGTTTATGGCAGATTTGGAATGGAATAGTTTTCGAAATAGTATTCCATCGCTGAGAGAGAATGGAATAGTTTTCGGTCATAGGTATGAAGAGACAAACTATAACTAAATAGCCTTACCATAAATGGAGCATATATGTGTTGAAGATTCAGAATGGAATTCCATTGGCACAGTTGTCTTACCACAAATGGCGCATACATGTGTTGAAGATTCAGAATGGCATTCAATTGGCATATTTTTCGGTCTTATGAATTAATAAAACTAGAACTTATGTAAATAACCCCGACGGTCATAATTCAACAACCATAAGAAAGGCTCAAGTATTAGTTATAACGATTATGAATCAATGGTGTGGATTATTCAAGCAATCTAATCTAAGGGCAGTTATGCATTCTTTTCTCTTGCCCTATCATGATCGAACATGAAGTAAGTTATCAGTTACAGTCGGTTACAGAGGTTGAAACAAATTCTTGAAGGAGATTTAAACTATTTTGATTATATAGAGCACTCTTGTTATGAATCATTGGGATGTGAGAGACATTGTAGCGTGAGTTGTTTCTCTTGGAAATAGAGGAGAAAATTTATTTTATCTCTATAAATTAACATGAAAAGAAATAAAAATATACAGAGACAGTGAGAAAAAATGATGAAGACAGGGCAAAGATTAAGGAGAGAAGACATATGCATAGATTGATGAATTAAAGAGGTACAGGTCCAAAGGATTTGTGCATAGGAGACTTCTCAAGAAGCAAATTATGTTCATAGGTGCAATTGTTTTAATTTATAAACAAAATGAATGAATAGATCTTAAATAACTTGAATAAGAAAAATATGCAGAGGATAGAGTTATTTATTTATTCTCAGATGATATGTGATGAAGCCCCTATTTTGTGAGGATTTGATCAAAGAATAGAATCAAATATGAATCTGTAGACAAAGATGGAAAGAAAACATGGGGGTTGAGTGACTGAAGGTATTCATGTCCAAAGGTTCTTTAAATAGAAGTTTCAAATATATGTATGAATGTTAAAGACTAGTTATAATAGTGATGGTATTGATTGCTTTGATTAAAGGTGTGTATGGAAGAATGATTTAAATTCTTAATCATTTGACAGAGAAGACAATAAGTTGATTTTCAAATTCTTAGTGATAGAACAGTATTATAAGGGTGGTAGGGAGGAGCAAGGGGAGACTGTAAAAGTCTCATGTACAAGTTGGTGCTTGTACATCTGGGAGTTGTAGCTTCCACTCAATAGGTGTTGAAGAAACAAAGGTAGTAGCCTCATTTGGGTTGTAGCTCAGATAAAATAAGAATGTAAAGAGCAATTTGAGCTTTCCTTTCATTCATAAAAACAAGAGGTTTTTCCCTTTTGAGTTTCCTCATGAAAATCTCCATGTCATTATCTATTTATATGAGTGCATGTTAATTGATTTGAATGATTTGTAGCAAGACATATAGTAAAAGACATGATATGTGTTCATTAAGTAATCTGGTCAAAGAAAAGAACACAATATTACATAACTGATTCACCTCCCCCCCCTCTCAGTTAGGCTATCGTGTTCAAAAACCATTATATTTGGCATGTACATCCTCTACACGGAGTTCAACTTCTTCAAGTATCTTCTATTGAGCTTCTTGAATCTTGTCTTATTTCTCCGTTTGAAGCTGCAATGTGATCCCATCTAACAAATTTTGACATCCTTCTTCAATTATGTCTTGTATTTCTTATTTTACCTCATCAGTATTAAAGGATTCCTAAACCTTCATGCAAATTTTATCTTCCAGTCTTTTGGTAGATTCTTCATCCAAGATCCTTCTTTCTTCTTGATTTTGACAATTCTTTTTTTCTTCTTTCAATCTCTTTACCTCATCCAATAGTTTTTTATTATGGATTTGTAATATGCATATCTCTTCATCTTTATTTTTCAAATGTTCCCTTGACTCCTCATTTTCCCACTTTGATTTACTATTATTTTCTTTCTTTAAGTTCTTAACCTCCTTAATGAGTGATTCATTAAGGGATCATATCTTAGATAGCTCCTCACCCTTACCTTAATCTCTTCCTTTGCTTCTTTTATTTCATCTTGAATTCTATACAATTCCTCCATTTTTTTATCCCTAATCCATTTATCTGAGAAGATTTTTTTAAATTCTCCCCATGTGCAGTGTCATCTAGTATTTTGATCAACACTCATCCACCACTTCCAAGCTTCATAAAAAAAAAAATCTCTTTCCTTCGTAGGAGTCATATTATATTATTTTACCAACTTCAACCATTCCATAGGATTGATTTCATATTTATCTTCATCTCATGTAAACTTAGGTATTTCCATTTATTCTTAATTGAGGTCTAATCCCAACCCTCAAATAAAAACCTCAATATAGTAAGGATATATATCTCAAATAGTTGTAATATTTTTTCCAATATGCTCTTTTATGTGTTATATTTCTAATGGATTTTTAATCAACTCAATCGGACATTCCAATCAAAATTTATGATATTTTTAAGTGAACATACCTTTGAAACCCTGATTTGGAGTTTGACCTCTTGGCCAACATTACATATGATGTATCTTTGAAATTTATGCCCTTATTAGTTTGAAATTTTGACCTGTAGTACTTTGAAATTTCTTCTTTGCAATTCCATGGGTCTGACCAAAATTTGATGTGCCAACTGGAAGTTATGGTAACTTCCCCACACCTTGCTAATTTTTTACCTTTCCAGGAGAGAGAAATTGTACAACATGCCCTGTGCACAATAATTGATATAAATTATGAAAATTTTACCAAAAATACTATGTCTTATCCACTGTTCAATGCAACTAGTCTCATGCAATTTGGATGCTCTATGAATAAGTTATGGTTGTTTTACTCATAACACATGTTTGAGACTAGGCAATAGGACTAATTAGCTACCCTATATTACATAGGGTGTATCTAAAAACTTAGGATGACCCAGAAGCTGAAATTTGTATCACAACTATCCTGATAACTTTTGTGAATATCCTTCGTATTTCAGGGTTTGAAATATTACAAAAAACATGTTATAGATAAAATTTTGCAATGACTAAATTTACGATGATTCCATAACCATATCTTACACAAGATATATCTCTGAAATTATAAGGCCTCAAGAGTTGACATTTGGACCCCATGTACCTTGATCCATCTACTAAATATCCTACAAGGGGTTCCATCTCAAACATCGTAGAAAAAATTTATAGAGAAAATTCCAAGGTGTCTCAGATGTAGCAGTGAAACCCCAATACCTTGAGCTTTGATACCAAATGTTAAGATCCAAAATGCTCAAAATATCAAAAAAATAATAGAATTACACACCATGTACAAAATTTCAACATGGAGCACAACTCCAAGATAAATAAGTTGGGCAATAACTCCTTAAATAATAGGGGAACCCCCTCTAAATAACTAAATACCTTTCATACTTCACAATTCACCTCCCAATAATGAATACATGATCTCTTAAATATAGTTATTCACACTTGCACATGAGGCCCCTTTATCACTAGGCCGACCCTATTACATATGTATTTACACATTACATGTACATTTAGGCNTACCTTTCATACTTCACAATTCACCTCCCAATAATGAATACATGATCTCTTAAATATAGTTATTCACACTTGCACATGAGGCCCCTTTATCACTAGGCCGACCCTATTACATATGTATTTACACATTACATGTACATTTAGGCCCCGATATTCCCCCCCTTAAGGTCATATCATATACAATTAGCCATAAATATGCCCCTCTTGGGTCATAACAATTTGAGTGATTTTTTATGCCTTTACTTTGCATGCTTTTAAGTTATTCTTTTCAAATTCTGCAAGTGTGTGATCTATCAGGTGTAGATTTCTACCAGAAATATTAATAGGTTATGATTATAGGAATTCCAACAAAGAGAAATCTATGGGACCTTGATTAAACTCTAAGATTTCTAGATTTAATTATACAAGTTTTAATTACTTTGAGTTTGATGCCTGATAATCTATGAAGTCACTTGAATCATTGAGATAACTATATGGTTGCAGGAATATTTATGATGGAAGTAAAGTATTGTAATTGAATCTAGCCTCGATGTTTAATCTTGACTCTTGGAAATGAATTATTAAGTGAATTTCCCTTTTGAATTTGACAAAATTAGTTTAGTAAAGGTTATCTTCCTAGTCCTACATATATTTTGTTGGCACCTTACAAGTTTATTAACACCCTAGTTGATAATTTAATGATTTGCAATTTAAACAATTAAATTTCTCAACAAATTTGATAACTTGGAATTTATAAGAATCCATAGCACCAATAGAAGATAACAATGCACTATGTTGTGAATGGAAACTCTGGACCACCTCTAGGGAAGACATCACACACGATGTCTAAGAAAATCCTCAACAATTGTATAGTTCGATGTAACTCTAACGCTTGGATTATGTGATGAATGTTTTTACACACCTTTCGATTTGTGCAACATTACATTCCCTGTAATTTTATCTATATGGGGATAAATATGTCGGTCAGGAGACTCTTTTCCTTTCTACATTGACTTAGGTTTACCGTAATCGCGGGCCCTGTTCGACACATAAATGTTTGATCCCACCATATGGATGAATGATTGAGTTCTTCCTGGAAAGGGTTCATCTTTGGTGCTCCCTTGCACATTTCCTAAACTACTAGAAGATATATTCATCATATATTGACCTTGAGGGAACGGTTTAGTCATCATAGTAGGTTTTTGTTGTGCTAACAACCTCTGGGCTTCTTCCATATTGGGGAATTTATGCATAAGGTGATTTTATTTACAAAGTTTACAAGGTAAATTCCCATTTTTCTTATCTTTATTTACCACAACATCATTATTATTGAGTTTAGCGATGTTATTACCCCCCCCCTCCTTTCTTACCCTTATTATTCTTATTCTTTCGTATAGGTCTTTTGGGACCCTTTGGATTTTTTGTTTTCAAAGAATGTACATCCAATGATTGGAGGATGGGAAGAGTTGTAGCATGAGCTAGACCAGTCAGATTTTGTTGAATTGACATCTTCTTCATGGTTACAAACCAGATATGCAACAAAGTTGTTGACATATCCAAAAATTCCATTGGCATGTGGTCCAGACTTGGGATTTTGAGGGTCAGTACTTGACCTCAACATGTCGGGAAAAATTTCATACAAGATCCCATACTAAGAGTAAATCAATTCTAGATGTTGGGCCTTGAATATGGCTTCTTCTTCGATTGCCACCCCCAAAGTAGAGAGATCCTTGAATATATATGGAAACAAGGACTTCAAAAACCACTCCAAGAGGAACTTTGGAGGAATTATAGAACTAATCATCCTCTTCCATATCCACCATTGGATTGTGTGATGAATGTTTTTACACACCTTTCAATTTGTGCAACATTACATTCCCCGTAATTTTATCTTTATGGGGATAAATATGTGGGTCAGGAGACTCTTTTCCTTTCGACATTGACTTAGGTTTACCATAATCGCGGGCCCTATTTGACACATAAATGTTTGATCTTACCATATGGGTGAATGATTGAGTTCTTCCTGGCAAGGGTTCATCTTTGGTGCTCCCTTGCACATTTCCTAAACTACTAGAAGATATATTCATCATGTATTCACCGTGAGGAAACAATTTAGTCATCATAGTAGGTTTTTGTTGTGCTAACAACCTCTCGGCTTCTTCCATGTTGGGGAATTTATGCATAAGATGATTTTATTTACAAATTTTACAAGGTAAATTCCTCTTTTTCTTATCTTTATTTACCCCAACATCATTATTATTGAGTTTAGCGATGTTATTACTCCCCTCTCCTTTCTTACCCTTATTATTCTTCTTCTTTCCTATGGGTTTTTTGGGACCCTTTGGATTTGTTGTTTGCAAAGAATGTACATACAATGATTGGAGGATGGGAAGAGTTGTAGCATGAGCTAGACTAGTCAGAGTTTGTTGAATTGACATTTTCTTCATGGTTACAAACCAGATATGCAACAGAGTTGTTGACAGGTCCAACAATTCCATTGGCATGTGGTCTAGACTTGGGATTTTGAGGGTCAATACTTGACCTCAACACATTGGGAAAAATTTCATACAAGATCCCAGACTAAGAGTAAATCAAGTCTAGTTGTTGGGCCTTGAATATGGCTTCTTCTTTGATTGTCACCCCCGAGGTAGAGAGATCCTTGAATATATATGGCAACAAGGACTTCAAAAACCACTCCAAGAGGAACTTTGGAGGAATCATAGAACTAATCATCCTCTTCCATATCCACCATTCTTGAATTTGATCAGAGATATAGGTTTCTTTGTCCTTCCTAAGCATAGAAAACAAATCTATTTTGGCATCACATTGTATCGGAAATTGGAATTGTTTTAGAAAGACTATCGCAAGATTGTGGAAATTACGAAAGGATGATCCCTACAACTCAATATACTAGTTCATGACGACTCCCATGAGATTGTGTTGAGATAATTGTAATTGAATAGAATCATCATTTAATGAGTTCTAAGAGCACCATAAATGAAACATTGGCACATGATCACACAGATAATCTCCATATTTTCCTTCAAATTTTGGAATGTCTAAAGGTAGTTTGGTAGGGATTGAAGGCCAGTTGGGATCATGACGGACTGGGTTATTCATCAATTTCTAAAACTATGGAAAATCCAAAGTTGCTAGAAAAGGAATCCTAGGTTGTGTCATCAATTTCCAACCGTTGGGGTTGGAAGCCTCGGGTTGGTTAGAACCGAGAAAAGGATGACCTGACTTATAAATGGCACTAGGTTGCTAGGAAGAGCTTGCATACTACCTAGGCTTCTAATAGAAACCAATATATCCCTGACTAGAGGGAGGAAAAATTCCTCTTACTGTGTTTCACTATGATTGGAATGGGTTCCCCGTGCGAGCATGCCCTATGAGGATAAATTCCCTTTCATGGGATTCGATGTAACTTGGAAAGGGTTTCTCTCTGATGGAAGCTCGGACGATGAAAAGGAATTACTCCCAAAAGAACCAAACAATGAAAAGGGTTTTGAACCT
Organism: Picea engelmannii; assembly: GCA_009831015.1. Classification (NCBI taxonomy): domain Eukaryota; kingdom Viridiplantae; phylum Streptophyta; class Pinopsida; order Pinales; family Pinaceae; genus Picea; species Picea engelmannii. The sequence goes on from ML809390.1 coordinate 66,509, forward strand.
ACAGACATGCCAGAGGATTGGAATCCTCCATTCATCTGAACACCCCACCTAACGAAAGGATTGGCCCCAGAAAAAGTTTGAGAAGATAGAAAAGCTCCACTTTCGATAAAAGTAAGTGATAGAGGGATATGTCCTCACCCCATAGGACACCTCACAAAGGACTTGAAGAACTCCCCACACCTCTACTAGGGTTTAAAAATATTAGTTTGGAACCAATCGATACATAAGGCATGCCCATAGTTGACATTCAAAATTAAAATGCATTAGAGACAAAAATTAATGACAAAGTTACACTAAAAGGTTGAGTGAACCTATTAATCAAAGGCATGGAGCTACTAACTAATCCAGTCATCATAGCTTGAGTTACATTTGTCATCTAGATAGTTGAGTGAGGAGGAAATATCCCCCCCAACTATAGTTGTAGTGGGGGTATGAGTGTTATTGGATAAATCCGTAAGTGAGGACACAAACCGATCTCCCTAGATCCACCTGGATCTAGAACAAAGAAAGATAGAATAATACTCTTTCCCTAGATTTCAACTATTGAATGAACTAGGAGGCAAGAATCATGAACATACCTTATGATCGCTTCCTTTGGTCTTTGTTGTTCCAACTTCACTCCAATGCTCTTGTGTCATCAAGACCACAACAATACAAACCAATCAAAGTGAAGACAACTCAATATATTCAACAGTTAATCTATGTATATGATCAAGGAGTTATACAATAAAGTAACATTAGCTTTATGGGAAAGGGACATATTACTGTATTATATTGATGGAAAGAAAAGATTACAACCTGAGCCTTGATGTTGCAAAATTCCTTTCGATGGCCCTCAGCTCTGACACACACACTTTCTCACTTGCATGAAGAAGATCAACCAATTTTGATAAACTTGCTAGAGTTCTCTAGCTACTGTAGCATCAGTCCTTCACACAATCTTCCACTAATTCTCCAACAAATATCTTGCTAGTTTGCTTCTAACCTTTTCCTTGAGAATCCCCTCAATATATAAGAGAGAATGAATTAGTTACTTGGATAGGAATGATCCCAAAATATCAGGAAAGCCAGTACTTAGATAACCATTCAAATGCCATCTCATCCTTCTAGAAGATTCCCTTCTAGAAGGTTTGAGAATTCATCGTTTTCCCTTCTTTAGAAATATTTCTCACCCTAACAGTTAGGCACAGTGCAAACTTCTCGCACCCTGGCTTAATGCAGCCTGCGAGAATCATGCATTCTCGCAGGCATATGTATTGGCAGCCTGCGAACCTTCCTCAAAACTGTGATTTCTGGAAAGAGATAAAGGTAACTTTTCTCAGGAGAAAGTTCTAATGAAGAGCCTGAGTACACCATCATCAATACATCATCATGATGACCAAAATTATGGATAACAATGAGGACCCTAGACCCTAACATGTCAGTGGTGTTATCTATGACATGCCACCAAAGAGGAAAAATAATAGTGTAATCAAACTCTAAAGAAGTTGAAATTTGCATGAGAATTGGATCATGAGGTCCAGTTCAAGGAGAGTTGTATGGCCTAACAAAGCCTTCAGCTTAGAGATCTGCAACACTAGTATATTTTGGTGCATAAGTGTTTGATCCAAAATTTTCATCTCAACTATCTCATAAGAACCTATTGGCTCAAAAGAACTAGTTTTTTTCAATCAACACCTTTGAGAAGGTGGTGAAGGCTCCACCCTTTCTGGGAAATACCCCGAACCCTTTGGGATTGGTGGAGTGATTTTTATGCCACCTTAAATCAATGATTTGAAGTAGTTATAGATAGAAACCCTAAGGATTAATAATGAATATAGATCACACCACTAAAATTCCTAAAGGAAACAACACAAGAAAAAAAAGGAAAAGGACCTTCTAGAAATCGACACAGGTTGATCAATTCTCGAGATCAATGAACAAAGGAGTGAGAAGTACTTACCTTGACCTCCATGTATAAACCCTACCTGGTGAAAGTAAACCTCACAAACATGGCGCACCCTAAAAGGGTACTAAAAGTGTGATGCAACATATGCCTCAAGTATCATGCCCCCCCGCAATCACCTCAGTGATACCTAGGGATCGCAACTAAATATATCAACTCACAGTTAGTGTCCAAATGAACAGTCAACAAATGGGATCGTATGTATGGTCAAGGTAATGATTTCTGGAGCCATAAAAGCAGCGACATCACAGGGGGGACGATGGTACTTAAGGAACCCCCATATACACAACAATCTACAAATGCTTGGACAATTATTGTAAGGGAAATCTTCGCCACTTACCCTCATGTGACATTGTATTTGGATCTTTTGTTAGAGGATTTCTCCGACCACACCTATATGACAATTGGATTTTCACAATCCCTAGGTCATACTCCTATGTTCGGTTACCAACCTTGGAGATTTTACTCTCCAAATTATTCCAAGGCCCTAACCTGGACTATTTGATGAACCCTAGAAACAAAATTCTAGTAAATTTTAAGTTTAGCATTCATTTTATGGGCTATTGTTAGTAATAGGTATGATCATGCAAATTAATGGTGTTTTATGACACTGCAAAAAGGAAAAACTATAAGAATAGTGTTTTATTTATAAAAAAAACTTATATGATGATCCTAATACTAGCTCTCCTTGGTATATATAGGAGACAAAGGGTACAATTATAATGAAAGGGTACATTGAAAGGATCTAGATGACCTATTAATATAACACTAGAAATGTAATAACTCAATATCTAGGTCTTAATAAGGGGCACTATGCTTAACATGGGGATTTGTATAGGGATTAACATGCCCCTCCCCTTCAAAAAAGTGTTTTCCTCAACACTTAACTAATCGTGGGTGTTTCTGCAAGAATAAATCATCTTCCCATGTCACACCTTCCACTGGTAGGTTCTTCCATTTGACGAGGTACTTAGTAATTTCTCGATTTTGCAGCTGCTTAATCCTTGTTTCAAGGATTGTTTATGGTTCTAGTATTATTTTCCTTTATTTGTTAATATTTGGTAAAACAGTTTGTATTGGGATCTTGTCACTGATTACCTTATTTAAGAAAGAAACATGAAAGACTAGATGTACACGTGAATATGGGGGCAACTCCAATTTGTAAGAAATACTTCCAATCCTCTGCAACACCTTATAGGCCCCATAATATTTGGGTGCTAATTTATTGTCCTTTTCTTGCTTGAGGGACATCTATTTATATGGTTGTAGCCTCAAAAATACCTAATCCCTCACTTAAAATTCCACTTCACTGTGATGTTGATGTGCTTGTTGTTTCATCTTATTTTGTGTTATAACCAATTTGTTCTTCAATAGTTTGAGTACCACTTGTTGTTTCTCTAACACACCCATGGTGGGTCATCGAAATTTTCATTCTTCTTAAGAAATAAAACCTCCATTCGGGGTCTATATCCCATTCTCCTCATCTAGATATTTCCAGCCACTATCTCCATGCTCATATACGAGCTCAGAGATGGAATATAGACCTCTCCCAAGTTCTCTGATATACCAAAACTTCGAGCGTTCTTACTTCTATGATGGAAATCCACTTTTGTGAGTACCCACAGAGTCCTCCATGTGACCCTGGCCAAAACCGTGGGCTTAAGCATTCATTCCCTCACACTTCGGAACTTCGAGCTTCAGGTGTTCTTGACACACCTGAATCCAAATCCACTGAACTCCAAACTTGTGAACACAAACGAACCAAATCTATGACCCACACTCCTCTCATAGCCAACGACTGAGATTTACTTCGGGACTTTGGCGTTCGAGAGTTTCAAACACTCCAAGGCCTTTTTCCTCCAAAGTTCTCAATACCCAGACTTACAGAACAAGCACCACACATCCTTCTTGATCGACGGTGTTGATATACTTCCGGACTTTGACGTTCAGGAGTTTCGAACGCTCCAAAGACTTTTTCTCTAAAGTGATTTGTACCCGGAGTTACAGAATGAGCACCACATGTCCTTCTTGATCGATGGTGGTGATGTACTTTGGGACTTCAATGTTCAGAAGTTTCAAATGCTCCAAAGCCTTATTCTCTGAAGTGCTATATACCCGGAGTTACAGATCAAGCGTTGCACATCCCTCTCCAATGGATGGTTCCGGTGGACTTCGGCACTTCAGGACTTCACTCCTCATTTTCCACCTGAAGTGTTATCTCTCTCTCTCTCTCTGAAGTGATGGAGATGACACCACTTGTTTATGTAATCAACAGCTAAGTTCCATCTTCTTACCTTTTTTTCACTTCAGATGAATTCCAGTCAATGCTCTTCTTTCTCCTTTCTCTCTTCTCTGAAGTCCACGATCTGTTGACACATAGCCTTCTCATATTGATGGTCACAATTTACTTCGATCATTTAGGCTTCATGAGTTTTGTCTTCACTACTCTCGATTTCCTCCAGAGTGCTCTTCTCCTGGAGTACATGAATCTTCGTCACGTGTTCGTCTAGATCTAATGGTCCAGATTTTTTCTCACTCTTCTGGAGCTTCGGGTGACATTTGGTCAATAGCCTCTCCTCGCCATTGTTCTAGAGTATCCAAATTCTGGGTCTCTAGATCCATCAACACGTGTATGTTGCAACTCAACGGTCATGATGAAATCTGGCTGTTCAGGAGTCCTTCAGCTATGGAGTGCAGGATCTCACAACACCTGTCTTTATGAATGGATGACTCATATATACTTTGACACTTCAAGATTCGGGTATTTTTTAATCACCTCACTTCACTTCCTCTGGAATGGCTCTTCTCTGAGGTTAATGATCTACTACCACGTGCCTTCCTGTGCCAATGGCTAGGAGATACTCTGGCACTTCGGGGATTTTCGAAGCAACTCAAATCCTATAGACTCCCAGAATTCTAGTCATTTCACCAACCATGTGGGTGAGGTGGGCACGTACCAGGGGATGACACATAGTTGGGTCAGGGGTGAAACATTCCCTCATATGATATGACACGTGTCACGTTCCAAAGAGGCTATAGGATATGTGATGCACATGAATCCAGGTGGCATGTGGCTGATCAATATTAAATCCATGTCACCATGGATGGCGACACTACACCTCATTGCCCTGGTCTGATCATCTTTTAATATCACTCAGATCTCAGGATCAAGATCTGGCCAATACTAATTTATTCACAGATCGACGGTTCACAGTGATTGCGGAACCCCAAACTGATCGCTCTTTATCGGGATTTCAATCTCTGCAATCTGAAAAGTTCTCACCCGACTCTTTTTAATCATGGTCATTCATCCTCCAACCCAACGAAATAAACGACATTGGTTGATTGCGGGTCATGAACTAGCACGTCCATTAATTTCACCTTCTCTCTCTGCAATGATTCCCAACCATCGAACTAATCGAACGACTCGTGTTTGATCAGTTAACTCTAGTAGATATTTAATTCAATCTGACGACTGAGGTCAATTTTCCTCTCGATAAATAGCTCTCATTCATCTCCTTTGTCGAGATCTTGATTCATCTATGACTCTTGTTACTCCAGAAGTTCAGGTAATTTTGACTATCGTGAAGTTTGACATCTCAAGGATTTGAACTCCTGAAACTCTGAAACCATCATGAGTTATCTCCTTTCAAGATTAGTGTAGGGTTCCTAGACCCAGGTCACATGTACCTTCTGATGACTCTCAAGCTATGATCTCTACTCTTAGCTGAGTTTTGGTTAAGTTCATGGGCACGATTTCAAGGTCTCTCAAGGTACTGGTTTGAAGGAAATATCTTTGTAACTCACATAACTTTAAGTTCTGAAATAGGGCAGGGTTAACTCGTGGGGTTACTAAGACGATATCAGTTCCAAGAAGCTTTCTCTGACTCCAGAGCTGTGAGGTAGTTCCCTGGGGAAAACACCTTCGAGGATTAAATTGGAGCATACAGGAAAAGAAGAAGCATAATTTCTCAAGGAAGCCAACATATACACATAACTTAACAATTTCAATACAGAAACCATTTATAGATATGTAAATACATGCATGCAACCATTAATTCCCAATTCAATGCATAGAGTATGAAAACTCTTATCAGAACTAGATAACGTGAAGAAACTGTTGGAAGGCATGCTCGTTTCCATATAACCATAGCCTCAATCACTCCTAATGGATTTACCACTAGCCACCCCCGAGCTAGACCATGATACTTTGAGATTGAATCTCTTCTTTCAACACATAAATAGATAGGAACGAAGGTTACTCTCCTTCTCTCAACTTAGTCTCTACTTCCTGTGATCAGAACACACTCTTTTCATAGTTCTTCCTCAAAACCAAGAGCTCAGTCTCTCATCTCTTAAATCTTCACAGGTCTTCCTCTACCCACCACACCTTCCTTTCTTTCCTTTCTCAGCAAGATTGTGTGTGGCCCGAATTCCCAGTCCATGTTCAGGTCTAGAAGCCTTACAGATGGGCAGTATGCCCCATCCCCTAATTAACTCTTGAGGAGGTCTTCCCACCTACCAACATGATTGTAATTCATTCTTGGGTCAGAGGGTTTTTCTAATCCTGAGAAATTAAATCGAGCAAAGTATTGGATCTGGTGGAGGTTAACACAACCATTCTTGGTCCCCTTCACCATCTCTTTCATAGCATTTCTGGTCTCTCTTATCACATACCCTTTCTAGCAGTCATGTAACACTTATCCATTTTCTATTAAAATAATAGAATTTACATTCAGTGACCTTTTATACAAAGGTCCATCAAATCAAACATTCACACATATTGAGTTTGTCATGGTCTCTTAGCCAATATATTTATATTTACAAACTAGGGGAAACAGGGAGTTACAATTCCTCCCCCTTAATGGAACATCATCCTCGATGTTCTATCTGTCAACGTGCTATGTATATACATAAGTAAAAAAAAGTGGATATGTTTGTCTCATGGCATCCTCCATTTCCCATGTAGCCTCATCTAGGCCAAAGTGTTTCCACTGCACCTTGACCTATGCAATGGTTCGGTTTCTGTTACACATCAAAATTACTCACTTCAATAGTGTCGCAAGTGTCATCATAACAAGTGTCGTAAGTGTCACATTTGGTCGCAAGTGTTGTCATTACAAGTTTCTCAAGTGTCGCAAGTGTCGCAAACATCATACTACCATCTTGCCTATGTCGTGTCTCTAACAACATCACAGGGACACTTAAGACACCCTCAAAGACTGGTTTTAGGAAGATAAATCATTTGATGAAGAGTACAAAGCATTTTCCATGAAGAAAACCACTTAAAAGTCAATTTTGGAGGCCAGCACTCCCCTACCCACTATCAAGGAGTGTCAATGCTCCCTAGCCTTCTTTGGGTGAGCGTTCCAACACTCTGTGCGCCCTTTTGGGGGAGCACTGGGATTTTTTAGGGAAAATTTGGGCAACACTTCCCTAACCACTGTTAGGGAGTGCCAACACTCACTATCCTTATTTGGGGGAGCATTTCAATGCTCTGTGTACCTTTTTGAGGGAGCGTTGGGATATTTCAGGAGATCTTTTACTATTGAGAAAAATCAAGGAAAAATCCCCCTCATCTCTGGAGTTTTTTGGATTTGAATCTGAGGTCAAGGATCAATCTTAGGGAGGATCTATAACTAATAGGGAAATATCCTCAACCTATCCCAAGAATCTCTAAGGTGGTTGGGTCTCTCCAAGCTTATATAAGGAGACCTCTTCATGGTGAAAAGGATATAGAGAATGAGAGATACCAAACTTATGATCTCATGAGTGGTATTGATATGGAGACACTGTGAAGAATCAAAATTATGATCTCATAAGGGAGATATCATTGAAGCATCAAAATCCTATGTGTGGATTATTTGAGCAAGGGTCTGGACAAAGAGAGCTTGGTGAAGTTGTTGCACCTACATCCATGGATGTAAGCATTTCACTTTGTTTTCATTAATATAAATATATGCTTGGTCTATTTCCTTTAAAGTTTGTGTATGTTTCATGAACTTGTTTCTTTTATAGATCCATTATGAAGCTAATCATGGTATATTAGGAAGTATGTCTCATTGTTATCTCCCACTATATTGCAGGACCTTCTGAAGAACTTGGAGATCAAGATCAGCTTGGATCAAGCAAGGACAATCATCAATAAAAGGTATTTACCCTTATTACTTCTTCTTCTTTGAATAGTTTAGCTTCATGAAAAGGAATTCCAGTGTCCATAATAGCACTTTTCTGTCTTGGTCATAGGGGTCTAGTATCCAATATGAAATCCAATTGTCCGCAAGGGGATTCTCCTGTAAAAGAAATTGGCAACTCCACTGGGGAGGAACATTGATTTTTGTTTCTTTTCCTAGGTCTTGTTTTGGCCTTTGATCATTATTTGACCTTCTCCATGCTATGTCTTTGATCCTTAGATGTTTTTTTGGGTCTTGGACTCATCTTACACACTGGATTTTTGCATGTTTTCTGAGTTTTTTTTAATTTCTAGGCAATGTTTTTGAGTTCTGAGGGGCCAACACTCCCTTTCCTTTACCACCAGGGCATTGGCACTCCCTTGCAGGATCCCACGGAGCTTTGCAACGCTTTGGTACCCTTGACACCAAAGCGCTACCCTTTTTTTTGCAAAAATATTCTTGGGAGTAGTTTTTCTCAGTCTTCTTTTTGTTGATTCATCTGCTCAGGGTTTATGCTATCTTAGTGTGTCCTTGTTTAGTCTCCAATTATTTGATTTCTAAGGATTAACAATGTTTTGTTTGGATTTTTGACATCTATTTTCCTTGCTTTGAGACACTCTTCTTCCCTGATATTTGGAGTCAATCTACTGCTTTCTCACTTATCTGATTGACTGAAATCTATTGTAAGAAAATTCAAAGATATTTTCACTATTTCATTTTGATCTTTGAGGTCTTTTCTCCAATCATTTACTCCTGTCTGGATTTGGTTTTCTTTATTATTGTTTGATCAAAATGAGGGTGTATTTTTGTTTATGTGATGTTTTCTTCTAGGTTTCTTAAATCTCACAGATCTTGAAGTTTGATTAACATAGGAAGATTTACATCAAAATGATTATCATTCACATATAAACATTTTAGCATTGTATCAGATTTTTTATTGAGGACTATTGCATGAGTTCATTGCATCTTAGTGTTTGAAAGTGAAATTAAAATATGTCTCCTTCCCTTAAATAGACACTCATTGAAAGAAAAGACCACTTATCATTTCTTATGCATGTTTTGGGAATTGAGTCATGATATCATCAATTTTCACTCTCATACACCTCTGAGTAAACAACAGCCTTAAAATCAAGCGCTTAACTAAAATTCATTAGACATTTTTACATTTTATGTTAGAAAACCTACATTATCTTAAGGTGTAGGGCTTTGGAATAGGTTGAAAGGATAACTTTCCAAAGCTGTCAAACAAACATTAGCATCTTGTGATAGGGAGAGAAAATCCAATTCTCGTATAGGCTTTCTGGGATCCCCCTCTCACAGAGGGGTTACACACAAGGTCGTGTTTGGGAGATTTATGGAGATTATCCCTCCATGGTTCAATCATTCATAGTAGTCAGATCGTATATTGGGGGTTCTTATTGAGGTTCAACTATCTTCATTTGGTCTCATTGCTTCGTGAATTCCAAATCTGTTTGGGGTTATCTAGAGTTCTACCGGTCCATTTGTTCTAAGTTATCTCGAAGGATTTCAGACTTGTTATCCTGCCCATACGTTCAAACTGGACTATCGAATGTACCCACCTGGGGGCTAACTGCGAGTTGGTGACCTTAGTATCCATAATCTTCAAGGTCTTGCATGAGGTGACAGTGAAGGGAAGTCTCACTGTACCTAGAACAGACATTGGTCAAACTCACTTGGGCTCCTTGGAGGGTAAATCCACATTTACTGCGTGGAATATTGCACCAAGGCATAATTTTGTTAAGAAGGTCGCCAACATAATTGATCCACCTGCTATATCCCCACCCCTTCCTATATTTATCTCGCGATGTTGGATTTCATCACCAACTATTGGTTTCATTGTGGGAACTTTCGTTTGATTGTTTGCTTTTAGATTCATATCAAGTGTTGTTTGTTTTACTTAGTGGACCTTAGGTTGAGTCAGTGTTAATGGCATCAACTTTTGGGAGTACCAATGGAGGAACCCCTTGTCCCAAGGAACCTTTCACCTTTCCTTCTTTTGGAAACTTTGGTCCTCCGTACATTGCCACACTAAGTCTTCCAGGCCTCACCATCGGATTACCGGTTTGGTTATTCCCCACTCCGGTGATCTCGAATCCTCCTAGTGTTTCAGATGCACCTAATACTTCATATGTTAGTACACCACCCACACGTCAACCTCATGTCAAATTTTCACCTTCTTCACCCATTAAGTCTCCTTCGTTTTCTCCTTCTTCGCCTTGTGAAATATCTAAAGCAAGTAGCCAGGCTAATCAGAAGAAGAAGAACCCAAAAAGGACCAAGCCTCCAACTACATCAAATGTTGGATCTAAGCAACCAGCTACTATTAATAGTACTAGGAGTGTTGATGAGGTCAACAAGATCAAAACAAAGAATCTGAAACCCAAATTCCCTTGTAGTATTTGTAAGGGTGACCACTTTCTGATGGATTTACCTGGTCTTCCCAAGGTCTTAGCAATGTGATCCTCGATGTCATCAACCCCTGATGTACATGCTGGTGATGCCCCATCAACTAATGACGTTAAGGTCGGTAAGCAGAAGACAATTGTCAAGTTTCCTTGCATGTTATGCAAAGGTGATCATTATTCTCACTTTTGTCCTCGTATGGACAAGGCTTCTTTTCTTTTGGAAAAGCTTCAACTTCCAACTAGATATTGTAATATTTCCCCCAACCCATCATTAGTTGATGGAATGGTCAATATGGTTCCATCCCCGGTCAGTCTGGTTGATCAGGTGGTCAATCTAGTTTCATCCTTGGTTGAACCACTAACCCAAGTAGCTTATCTAGTGTCGTCATCGATCAACCCCACTTTTCATCTAAAAATTGAAACGCAAGTGTCTGATCTAGTCCCGACATTGATCAGCCCCACTCTTCATCAAAAATTGAAACCAAAGTGATTGATCTAGTTCCGCCATCGATCAATCCCACTCCTCCATTGAGGAGTGCCAAAGTGGTTTCTCTGGTTAGTTCATCGGTCAATCCCACTCCTCCTCTAAAGAGTGCCAAAGTGGTCAATTTGGTTTTTTCATCGGTCGATCCCACTCCTCCTTTGAGGAGTGCTAAAGTGACTAATCCAGTCCCTTCCTTGTTCAATCCCACCCTTCATCCAAAGAGTGACAAAGTGGTTTCTCCAGTTACATCATCGATCACTCCCACTCTTCCTCCGAAGAGTGCCAAGGTGGTCGATCTAGTTCCACCATCGGTCGATCCTACTCTCCCTCTAGAGAGTAAACCTGATACTTCCCATGATTTTCTTGTTGATGAAAAATCTATCATGTTGGGGGACATTCCTCCTTCTCCCATGAAACCCCCTCCAAGTAATGAGGCCATCTTTTTTTATTGGGGTGCGCTAACTGGACCTCGTCTTCCCTCTCACATTCCTTTCTAGATTACAGTACAATTTTGTGGTTGGGACATTCCTCAGACATTGATAGGTGAAGGTGCATCCATTAGTATTTTTTCCTCTATTGCTTGGCGAGATTTGGATTGTCCTCAACTTGTGTCGATTACGCAGAATATGTTAACTTTTAACAGAATAACTAGTCAACCTTTAGGGACCCTTCCTTAGTTTACCATAACTTTGGGAGGGAAAACTATCTTTGTTGATGTCATGGTAGTCTAATACCCTTTGGATTTCACTTTACTCCTTGGGCAGGATTATGTATATTCCATGAAAGCCATTGTGTCTACTCTTTTTCATGTGATATCTTTCCCTCATGATGGAAGAATTGTTACTATTGATCAACTTTCATTCATCGGTCCTGACTGGATTACCTCCCTAAATGGTTCTTATATGTAGATAGTATCGCCCCCACCACATGTTAATTATGTGGTGTTATCTCCCATGACTTCAAATTCAGATGAATTGGATCCGATAGTTGACATGGTGATCTCTTCGATAGGCATATTGGAGCCCGATATCCTTACCCCTGACACAACCCTTGACATGTGTTCCTTCCAGAGCATTCTTCTTCCATCCAGTGAAGATCTCTTAGAATCCATGACCAAGTTTTGTCCCTTGACATGGTGTCCTTCTAGAGTGTTATCCTCTTAGAATTCATGATCAAGAAGAGTCCACGAGCATAGTTTTCCTCTTTGTGGAAAGATCGTTAAAAAATGAAACAGAGGCCACAAGCATCATTTCTCTTCTCTCTGGCAAGCTCATTAAAAAATGAAACAGAGGTCTTGAGCATAGTTTTTTGTCTTTATAGCAAGCTCATTAAAAAATGAAACAAAAATCTGGGGATTGAACCTGGAGCCTTGAGGATAGTTATTTTCTTGTGTCAAGCTCATTAAAAAATGAAACAATCACCTTTCATGTCAGGTCAAGTCTTTCACCAGATATTGTAGATGTCGAGTCGATTCTTTCGTTAGGTCTCATATTTGAACCTTCTTTTCATCCACCCTTATCCTTTTTCTCCATCTAGTACAGAAATTGGTGACAACCTCAAAGTTGGTGAATGAATTGAAGCTTGGGGGGGCATGTCTCTAGCCTTTGATAATCATTATGGAGTTAAGCCACTAGATTTTCAAGATGGGGGCAGAGTACCAACCATCCATGGGTATCCCTACCTTTGGAAATTACGTTGGGAATTTACAAGCATAGTTTAATTTTGTTTCAATCTTGTGTCGAAATGAAACCAATACTGAGCTTAGTCTTTATTCTTTCTCATGCTCGTAAATACATGAGAATGTAACCGAGTATACTTTTATCACTTTTTGGGACTCGTAAAAGTTATACGAAAAAGGAACCCCCTGGAATCTCCTTTCATCTCTTTTCAAACTCTCTAAACATGAAAAGATTGTCAAGTGATCTTGCATCCTTTCACACTCGTTAAAAGGTTTGAAAGGGCATCTTTCAAGTGATAATTTATCTCTTTTTCAGCCTCACAAGACTAAAATTACAAAAAAGGACAACACTAGAGTCATATTTAATTTCTTTTCAGACTCTCTAAACATGAAAAATCACCAAGTTTACCTTCTCTGGACTCGTTAAAAAATCATACATTGAAGGGCCCACACGAGACCGAACCCTTAATTCTTCCAGCTCATTAAACAAAGGAAGAGGGACTTATTGAAGGTGAGTTATATCGAGCATGTGTTACCCTCCTCAATATTGTTAAATTAAAAAGAGGTACTCGTCTATCTGGATGGGGGAAAAATTGAAGGAAGCAAGCCAAGTAGTTTTTGAGAACATTACCAGTAACTCTTACAATCGCCCTTGAACATGGAATTTTGCACACATTTTTTTGCCGAACCTCTGCACTAAACCAATCCTTTGAGTTTCCTTACTCCTTTGTTTCACCCTACAAAATTCACAGTATCCACTGCATTATCAATTTTTGGTCCATGTCAAGTTTTCGATTGTCAGGCCTCAGTGTTCAAGGGAAGTATCTGCCTCAAGACTCAACCATCAAAAATTCCTATTTCAATACCCATGTCAGTCCATGTTCATTTGATCCACCAATTAAATCTCTGTTTCAGTTTCATATAGTTGATGGGGGATACATCAAGGCCCTCCTTCGACGAGTCTATTCATGTCGACTTCAGCACATTATCCAGGAGCTAGACTTAGAAACCAGTTAGTACCTTGGGACCTACATGCCTCAATGGAAAGCCTCCTTGCATCTGAAAGTGAGTTTACATCATTAACCTCTGATCGAATGATTCCATGGATGTTTGAATTCATCTCATACATTCACATTCATTGGAATTTACTAGAGTGCCTTGGGAATAATTGACATCAATGGTGATTTCCCTCGCACTTGTTAATGGTTTACCTCATTGACTGGTAATCAAGTGGTTTCTGCCATGTTCAACATCAGGACATCTATTCACATGGTTAGATTCATACTACATCGGGATCACTAAGAAGACCCTGGGTTGAGTCATCACTCTTATATGTACTTTTCCTAGGTTGCGACGAAGTTTCTTTTGAACGTTGACACATATATTGTTACATAGATCCACTTTGTATCGGCTATGGCTATGTCTTGTCGTCTCGTAGATCCACTATGTATTATTCATGGTTGTTATCAATTCAGGTCATAGGAGTATATATCCACATTGTATCTTCAGTGGCTATACCTTTTTGTCAATATAATTATGGATCTGCAGTGTATTTTATGGCGGCCATATCTTGAAAGTCTTTATCACTCAAGCATAGGTATGTCTGCCTTGGGTTTGAAACATGTAATAATATTTGTTTGATGGTTGTGTGCAATTTCTATCAGTTTCTTTGAGTTCGTACGCTTTCTTGAAAAAGTCTACAAATTACTTCAGTTATCAGTTTTTGTCTTCTAACTTCGCACTTTGGGGGGCAATCTGTTACACATCAAAATTACTCACTTAAATAGTGTCGCAAGTGTCATCATTACAAGTGTCGCAAGTGTTGCATTTGGCCGCAAGTGTTTTCATTACAAGTGTCACAAACATAATACTTCCATATTACCTATGTTGTGTCTCTAACGACATCACAGGGACACTTAAGACACCCTCAAAGACTGGTTTTAGGAAGAGAAATCATCTAATGAAGAGTACAAAGAATTATCCATGAAGAAAACCATTTAAAATTCAATTTTGGAGGCTATCGCTCCCCTACCCACTATTAGGGAGTGTCAATGCTCCCTAGCCTTCTTTGGGAGAGCATTCCAGCACTCTGTGCACCCTTTTGGGGAAGCGTTGGGCTTTTTTAGGGAAAATTTGGGTAGCACTCCCCTAACCATTGTCAGGGAGTGCCAGCGCTCCCTAGCCTTCTTTGGGGGAGCATTACAATGCTCTATGTACCCTTTTGAGGGAGTGCTGGGCTATTTCAGGAGATCTTTGACTGTTGAGAAAAATCAGGAAAAACCCCTCCTCATCTCTAGAGTTTGTTGGATTCAAATCTGAGGTCAAGGCTCGATCTTAGGGAGGATTTATAACTAATGGAGAAATATCCTCAACCTATCCCAAGAATATCTAAGGTGGTTGGGTCTCTTCAAGATTATATAAGGAGGCCTCCTCATGGTGAAAAGGATATAGATATTGATAGATACCAAACTTATGATCTCATGAGTGGTATTGATATAGAGACATTGTGAAGCATCAAACTTATGATCTCATAAGGGAGATATCATTGAATCATCAGCATCTTGTGTGTGTATTATTTGAGCAAGGGTCTAGACAAAGAGAGCTTGGTGAAGTTGTTGCACCTACATCCATGGCTGTAAGCATTTCACTTTGTTTTCATTAATATAAATCTATGCTTGGCCTATTTCCTTTAAATTTTGTGTATGTTTCATGAACTTGTTTCTGTTATAGATCCATTATGAAGCTAATCATGGTAGAGTAGGAAGTATTTCACGTTGTTGTTTCTGATTATATTGCAGGACCTTCTGAAGGACTTGGATATCAATATCATCCTGGATCGAGCAAGGACAAACGTCGGTAAAAGGTATTTACCCTTATTCCTTCTTCTTCTTTGAATATTTTAGCTTCATGAAAAGGAATGTCAGTGTATGCATTGAGTTTCTGGAAAGAATTCTCCCTCTGGATCCACCTGGATCACAGACCAGTCAATTATAAGATTAGAATCATGTGTATATTTATTCAATAATGAAACATGTAAAACATCATGTGCCTTTACTGTGGGAGGGAGTGCTAGCCTATAGGCTACAAGTCCCACTTTATCTAAGAATTCAAAGGGTCCACAATACCAAGGTGCCATATTGGCACAAGCTCCCATTCTCAGGGAACTCTTATGGGCCTAACTCTAAGATAGACATGGTCTCCTATCTTGAAATCTGTGGGAGTTCTCTTTCTGTCGGCGTAGCTCTTATGTCTATCCTGAGGAATTTTCAGATTTTGTTTTATCTTAATCACTTGTTGTTCCATTTATTTCAGCATTTCTGGTCTGATTGTAATTCTATCCATTGGATTACTCTAGTTGATTGGAATATTTCACTGTCTACCATAGAGGGCTTCAAAAGGGCTCATCGTCAGTGACTCTTGATAATTGTTTTTGTAGGAAAAATCTACTAATGGAAAGCAGTCTTCCCACTTCTTAGACTGATGCATTACATGCATCCCTAACATGTCTTCTAATATTTGGTTTACTCTTTCTGTCTGTCCATCAGTTTGGGGGTGATAGGTTGTGCTAAACAACAATTTAGTCTCAAAACCAGCCATCAAGGATTTCTAAAAGATTGAAGTGAATTTTGTGTCTCTATCAGATACAATCTCTTTAGGCATGACATGTAGTCTGAATATCTCCTTCATGAAGATGTTGGCAGTATATAATGTCTTGCAATTCGACTTGATTGGAATGAAGTGATTAGACTTGCTCAATTTGTCCACCACTACCATGATGACATCATTCTACTTGGCCAATTTTGGAAATCCAGTGATGAAATCCATGGAAATGGTTTCCCATTTCCATTCTGGAATTGGTAGAGGCTGTAACAACCCTGTTGGGTGTCGATGTTCTACCTTGACTTGTTGGAATTATAGGCATTTAGCTAGATAGTCATCTATGTCCTTTTTTATTCCAGGCCAATAGAATTGTTTCTTAGTGGTCGTGATCATTTTTTGATATCCTAGGTGTCCAATTTATGGTCTCTTTTGTAGTTCATCCATTATGAACCTCTTCAAGTCGTCACAAATTGGAATATACAATCTGTTTCTATAGGTCAACAGGCCTTCATTGAGCATCTAATAGCCTTCATACTTTATCCATGTAGGCTCTTGCCTTAGGTATGAGGTCACGGTCTTGAAGAATGCATATGTCTCTTGTGCATTCCTGACTCTTTCCTTGAAATTTGTTTCATAGATTCTTACCACTACCAGGTGAAACATTTTCACACTTATGCTAAGGGCATCGACCACCCTATTTTCCTTCCCTTTGATGTGTTTGACTTTGAAATCAAACTCATTAAGGAGAGCCATCCACCTAGCTTATCTAGCATTGAGTTTTGGGGTATCAAACATGTGCCTCAACCCATAGTGGTCTGTCATAAGTACAAATATCATACCCATGAGGTAATGCCTCCTCATTTTTAAAGCATGCACTATGGAATCCAACTCTAGATCGTGGGTCACATAATTAATTTCATGCTCATTCAATTTCCTGGATTCATAGAAAATTACACATCCTTCTTGCATAAGGAATCCTCTGAGTCCTTCTTTGCAAGAATTTGTACAAACGAGGAATTCATTATCAGGGTCTACAATCTTCAGCACAAGTGCATGGGTCAGAAGGTTTTCTAGTTCCTGAAATCTTTCTTCACATTCCGATGTCCAAGTGAATTTAACCCGCTTTTTTTGGAGGGTAGTGATTGGACAACCAATCTTGGAAAATCCTTTTATGAACCTTCTATAATATACTTCTAATCCCATAAAGGATCTAATATCAGATACATCCTTTGGTGTAGTCCATTCCATAATAGATCTAATCTTGTTAGGGTCTACTACCACCCCTTCTTCAGAAATAACATGGCCCAAGTAATGTACTTGCTTCAAAAAAAACTCACACTTGCTAAACTTAGCGTAGAGTTGATGCTCTCTTAGTACTTGAAGTACAATTCTAATATGTTCTTCATGCTCCTCTATATTCTTGGAGTAGATTAAGATATCATCAATGAAAATCGATACAAATATATCTAGGAATTTGCTGAGTACATTGTTCATCAAGCACATAAAATGGTGGGGCCATTGGTTAATCCAAATGGCACCACCACAAATTCATAGTGACCATACCTTGTCCTGAAGGTCGTTTTGTGGATGTATTCATCCTCTATTCGGACTTGATGGTATCTAGACCTCAAGTCAATCTTTGAGAAAATGGAAGCACCCCCTAATTGGTCGAACAAGTCATCGATTCTTGGTAAGGGGTACTTGTTCTTTATGGTTGTCTTATTGAGTTGTCTATAATCTATGCATAGTCGAAGCATGCCATCTTTATTTTTCACAAACAAGGTTGGTGCTCCCCATGGAAACACACAGGGTTGGATGTAGCCTTTTTCCATTATTTCCTTTAGTTGTAGCTTCAGTTCAACTAGCTCGAGTGTACTCATCCTATAGGGTGTCCTAGACACTGGCACTACTCCTGGTACAAATTCTATCGAGAAGTCAATGTCTCTTCTCATAGGTAGACCTGGTACCTCTTCTGGAAACACGTCTATATACTCTCTTAATATGGAGTGCTCCTCTAGGTTCGATTTTTCCTCATCAGATCCAACACTTGTATTTCATATAGAGGACATCCCTTTCTGCAATACTTTTTCATTTGAAGGGTTGATATTTGTCTCACTGAGACATGCTTTTGAATCCCTCGGAGGGTCATCTTTCTCCCTTCTTCATTTACACATTCTAAATTTTTAAGGTAACAGTCCAACTTAGATTTATAAGTAGCCAACCAGTCCATACCAATCAACAAGTTATAAGATCCTAGGGGAAGTATGTTAAGGGTCGCTTGGGTGGGAAATCCATCCATGATGAATTGGAAAGTTGGTATGACCTCTGCTGCTTTTATTTTGGTTCCAATGGCTAGTTTTACCAACCATGGCTTAACATGTCTAATTGTTTGTAGTTTACACTTTTCAATAGAATAAGGGGTCACATAACTCAAATTAGAACTGTTATCCCTTATTTTTAGGGATAACTAGGAGATCATGTATCGAGACCCACAGGTCCTAGACATGGAGTAATGAGAGCAGAATTGACCTGATCATGGCCCTAGAGGGCCCATCCATTTTCTTCTTTCATTAGACTCGTCTTGTCAACAATAGTAGCATCCATCACCTTCGGCTTGGTCTTGTATTAGAGGAGGATCTTGCTCCATAAGGTAATTGGTCCAGGTATCATGGTATGTGTCACTTTTGATCATTAAAACCTTTAAATATATGCATCTGATTCCTTTTATCTCTAAAATCTGCTTGGATATAACATTAGCCAACTTGACCATGCTTGGGGAGATTGACAGGGTTCCCTAGCATGCTTGTACCCATAGGTTTGTGTTTGCCACTGGGGGGATTTCTGAAGATCCATCATCCACTCCCATCATACCACCACTTTTTCATCTTATCTCCCACTCATTTGTCCCTTTCCCCTTGTCCGAGCATTGGATTGACCTGTTTGTAGGGTTGCACCTTATCTCATGGGAAGAAGGGGATAAAGGCCCATAAGGTAAAAGTAACTGGTAAAAGATAAAATCCTAGAAATAAAACCTCGAGATGCTTCACCCAAGGATCCCCAAGAAGGCAATAAAAAGCCTCTCTGATCTGAAAATGAAAGTATTTGTGTTGCTGTGCAAAGTATTCATTCTCATAAATATTAAATGTGCAAAGTATTCTATCTTCAAGATTTAATCTTTTTGTGTGAGAGAGTAGTTTTGTTTTCTGATTCAATATTTTAAATCTGTCTTCACAGCACAATAAAATGCATCATAAACACACATCATATGTTGAGTCAGTTCACCCCTCCTGGGCTACATCTGCCGGGTCCAAGGCTCCCAATGGGCATGTCCTTGATCTATTAATGATCAAAATGGTGTTACAATGAGAAAAAGGCCAATAAAGAGGCCAAACCTGCTGAGGAAACAAATTCTGAGTACAGACAGAAACTGGAAATGACTCTGAAATCACAAAAAACAGTGAAAGCAACTCCAATAAAACTCCTCTTCACCCAAGGCCCTGATGGCTCCTCAAGCTCCTCTGCCCTGAAAATGGCTGAACTACACCTATGTTGGCTCTGCAACCTGATCCATTGGCTCCAGAAGGCTGAGAATACCCAAAATCGACCAAAATTTCGGGAAGAATGGTTTCCTGTAGCTCCAGATCTCACAATAACTAACTCTTCTTCTCTTTTCCCCAAAAACTCCACCAAATTCGGAATAGTGGGAGTTAGCCTCACTAAAAATAGCAAAATGTCAAAATAGGCGGACTCCGCCCCAAAAACGCGCCAACTGCTAGTAAACCGTGGCATCTAACGGTTTAAACATGGTAATGTGAACGTGGCAAACCGTGCGCATAACAATCCACCCAAAGGGTTAGCGCCACAGTTATGCCCGTGGTCTTGTGCACAATGGGGTTGGTCCTTAGGGGCTGGCCCCCTATTTAACGCGCCTCCTCACAAGTGTCCACTTCATAAATACACATCGCCCTTTTCTATGTAAATGCCACCGCTAGCCCGTGTGGTTAGGGCGCGGGGCTGTCAAGTAGGCGACCCAAGGTCGAATCTTGTCTACTCTTTTTGGCGCGTTCAAAAAATGAGTTTTTAATATAAGTATAGGTGCTCTGCCCCACCAAAGGTTTTGTTTAATCAAAACCTTGTGTATTAAAGCCAGGTGGCGGCCTCCGTGCCCACCAATTATTTTGTTTAAAAAAAACCCATGTATTAAAGTTTTTTTTCTTTTTTTAATTTCATTATATATTTTTTTGTTTTTATAATGAAATAAGAAATTTCTGACTGGGATAACTTTGTCATGCAGAGTCGGTTTTGCGTGCCGTTCACGCCAACAGGATCGTATCGACGAGACCTATCCAGTCGTTCCAACTTCAACTATTTCTGAGCAAGTTCAATTTTGAGCATTTTCTCCACTTAGGACATTATCTCCTGATCACACCTCCCAATTGGGAAGCTTTTGGACCCCAAAAGCCTTCAATTACCTGTTAAGAAGATGAGGGTACAGGTCCCTCACCTTTTCCAATTCAATCCACTTTGCCTTACTCGGTTTGCTGCCTTTAAGACCAA
>ML809390.1:91539-111727 GCA_009831015.1 Picea engelmannii
TTTGAATCCTTAAGTAAACTTCCAATTGTCTGATCCAATTATCAAGCTTTTCTGCATTGACTTCACCATTAAACATAGGCAATTCAAATTTGACATCAAGCTTTAAAAAAGGACTTTTACCAGTGGTTTTCGATTTATGAGACCGATTTACCGAAGTTGAGGAAGACGAGGTAGAGGAAGAGGAAGAAGATGGAGATGGTGGATCACCATTTCCTCCATGTCCTTTCTTTGGCTGCTCATTAATCTTCTTGCCTCCTGTGGAACCCTCTCCTTCTTTCTGGTTTTTATACCCTTCTCCAGCAATCCTTTCATTTCTTTCTTGGTATAGGATCCTTACCATTTCAGTCATCTCTAAGAAAGCTTTTCTAAATATTCGTTCTTCCTCCTTGGAATCCATCTCTTCAGGAATTTCCCCTTCTCTTGAAGACATGCTTGAAGTTGCTGCTAAGGCTCTTGGAGGTGGATTTCTGACCCTTCTTGGCTGTGGATTCGATTGTGCACTAACCAAGCTTCCTTCACCTCTTTCGAGTTTTTTCCTAGTAAGCATGAAACTTGCAAACAAAATAATTAATCTTTGCACAAAAACAATGTTGAGTAAAAAGACTCTAGTTGTAACAAACTCTAACCCTGCACTCTGATACCATCTGATCTGAAAATGAAAGTATTTGTGTTGTTGTGCAAAGTATTCATTCTCATAAATATTAAATGTGAAAAGTATTCTATCTTCAAGATTTAATCTTTTTGTGTGAGAGAGTAGTTTTGTTTTCTGATTCAATATTTTAAATCTGTCTTCACAGCACAATAAAATGCATCATAAACACACAGCATATGTTGAGGCAGTTCACCCCTCCTGGGCTACATCTGTCGGGTCCAAGGCTCCCAATGGGCATGTCCTTGATCTATTAATGCTCAAAATGGTGTTACAATGAGAAAAAGGCCAATAAAGAGGCAAAACCTGCTGAGGAAACAAATTCTGAGTACAGACAGAAACTGGAAATGACTCTGAAATCACCAAAAATAGTGAAAGCTGCTCCAATAAAACTCCTCTTCACCCAAGGCCCTGATCGCTCCTCAATATCCTCTGCACTGAAAATGGATGAATGACACCTCTGTTGGCTCTGCAACCTACTCCATTGGCTCCAGAAGGCTGAGAATACCCAAAATAGACCAAAATTTCGTGAAGAATGGTTTCATGTAGCTCCAGATCTCAAAATAACTAACTCTCCTTCTCTTTTCCCCAAAAACTCCACCAAATTCGGAATAGTGGGAGTTAGCCTCACTAAAAATAGCAAAATGTCAAAATAGGTGGACTCCGCCCCAAAAACGCGCCAACTGCTAGTAAACCGTGGCATCTAACGGTTTAAACATGGTAATGTGAACGTGGCAAACCGTGCGCATAACAATCCGCCCAAAGGGTTAGCGCCACGGTTATGCCCGTGGTCTTGTGCACAATGGGGCTGGTCCTTAGGGGCTGGCCCCCTATTTAACGCGCCTCCTCACAAGTGTCCACTTCATAAATACACATCGCCCTTTTCCATGTAAATGCCACCACTAGCCCGTGTGGTTAGGGCGCGGGGTTGTCAAGTAGGCGACCCAAGGTCGAAGCGGCCTCCACGCCCACCAATTATTTTGTTTAAAAAAAACCCATGTATTAAAGTTTTTTTTCTTTTTTTAATTTCATTATATATTTTTTTGTTTTTATAATGAAATAAGAAATTTCTGACTGGGATAACTTTGTCATGCAGAGTCGGTTTTGCGTGTCGTTCGTGCCAGCAGGATCGTATCGACGAGACCTATCCAGTCGTTCCAACTTCAACCATTTCTGAGCAAGTTCAATTTTGAGCATTTTCTCCACTTAAGACATTATCTCCTGATCACTCTCAGAAAGAAACAAGAGAGACCCAAAAAATAACGAACAAGACCTAGTAAAGAGGATAGGGGGTCTCATCACGAGCCAACCTATTAGGTTCATGGGTACCTAATAGTATGACATTGCCACCATTTGGTTACCACGCCAGGGCAGTGACATTTGGTTGCATGGCCAAGGGAAAGGGGGTCTCATCACAAGCCAACCTTCTCATCTCTATGAAAGTACTTGTGGGTAACACTGTCAACTCTGGTCACCATGCCAAGGTAGTGTCCTTTGGTTAGCCCTTGAATAAAAAGAAAAGAAGAAGAAGAAGCAAATAAAGAAAAGAACAAAGGCAATAATAGGCTTGGAAAAATTGCATTCATGATAGGTACAGCTCGCCTTCTACAAAGGCACCCACAGATAACATTATGCATCCTTGGCTCTCACTCTACCCACATGTCTAGACATCCCCTAGCCACATCACCTCATTTACATGGCTTGGATGAAACCTTCATGGAGACTTCCCTTTCCTTGTGGATACCAATAGGACGTCTTGTCCTTTTCTTCAATATTGTATTGTAGGTTTTTGTAATATCTTTGAGCTATTGGCCAATGTATCGGGGTTATTATGCATATGTTTGATAATATTAATGATGAAATGTGATTGACATTGCTATGATCCCTGAATAATGAGCCCATGGAGGGCATAGTTTTTTATGTGCAGGACCATGCCCGATAGATAGGTACCTTTTGGACCGGTACACATGGGGAGATGATAAGTTCGGACCTCCATGGGGCTGAAGATCCCATCAGATGGTTGTTGAGACCCCATCAAGGGGGCAAAGACAGGACAGTGTTTGACCAAGTTTTTGCACCAGAGAAGAAGAGGATGTTCCGTCAGAGGCACTTTGGCAGAGCCTAGCCTAGGAGGAATGACCCCTTTTCAGTAGAATGTTGGCCTTGGAAGGCTCAAAACATCCCCATCCTCACCATGACGTCATCCATCTTCATGAACATTTTTGGAGGCAGACTGGGTAGTAATGGCACGTGTGGCATGTTGGAGAGGCCCCTAGGGGCATAAATTTTTTCTCCTGGAAGTCTCATCTACCCTAAAAGGGGATAGCGCCTCCCTTGAAGGGGATTTTACCTTTTTTACAACTCAGTTAGGGTTTTAATTTGAAAATTTAATGTAAAAACAGTATTATGGCCTTGTCAGCCTTTTTATGACCTAGAAATTAATTTAGGTCATTGATACAGTATATATTGAGGAGTTTTAGCCTCATTTTATCATAACACATCACTCACTCATTTAGTGAGGTCTTATTTTAGCGCCCTACTTGGGTAATTTTGTTGATTTAGTGAGACACACTTGTTGAAGGAAGGCATTTCTTGGCATTTTTGGCATTTCTCTTGAAGGAAGGTGTACAACTAGGGTTTGCATGCTATTTCATGGTGATATGTAAGTGTTTTTTCTACAAAACTTCTTGATTGAATGGGTGTAGTCTTATATTCTTGCATATACTTATAATTTGCTAACCAAAAACCCTAGGTGACAAGCACACAAGTAGGCCCTTGTTTCGTGTCCCCTAAAAGAGAAATTTTCAGCCATTGAAGAAGGAAGAAAGATCCTAGCCATAGCTACACTCTTATTGCTTCTTCTCCCTAAGCTAGTCGTACTTTCTGAAGTCAAGAAGGAGGAGACGTCCCATGCCTAGGTTATCTACACCTATGGTCGTCCTGCTTCTAGGGTTTGGTGATAGAGTCTTGCTATAGAAACACTCTCCCTCATTGCACTCTCTAGTCTTGATTTATCTTTCATGCTAGTTGTTTTGCCAAGTTAACCTAAGGAAGGAGGAGAGAGAATGAGGCATTTCTTTAGCAACACTGGAGTGAGCCTCTTTCCCCTAGGGTTTTGATTCTGGGGCCCTACCATAGCAGCACTTTAGAACTCTTCCCTCTAGTCCTTAGTCTTCCTCCTTTAACCCTTGCGTCCTCCATTAAATTGACCCCATTAACCCTTAGGCACTGATCTTAGACCTCCAGCATTGAAGTGAAAGTGATCAAACAAGTATCTAAACTTTTTTCTAGATTGAAACCCTAACTAACTACTAACCTTAGGAATGTTGACATCACCCTTGGTTATTTCATCTTGACGCAACAACGTTTCATTTTATAAGCAATTAAATGATGTTTAAAGCATTTATTGAATGTGAGATTGATTGGATACATTGATTTCTACATCATCTTGATATTTATTGGTGGAGTGATATTATTTCATTGTTGTATTAATAAACATTGACTTCGTCAATATATATTGTTATAAGTACTTATATATTGATATCAGATAGTCATATGATGTACTAACCCATTGAATTATAGCTTTCATATATTGGTTTGTTGTTGCTTTGTTTCAGGCAGGTGTTCTTCTTTGGGGCTTCACTTCATTATTGGTTGTTTATCCGGGACTGTTTGTTTTGGTGGTGACCTTTGAAGGGGAAACTTTACCTTTGTCCTTTTAACTCTTTCCTCTTCAAAACTCTAGGTTACCGGGGACGTCTCCCCTGGGCCTAACCTCCCTAAAGAGAAATAACCTCCCCATCGTGGTGACATTGGGTGGGATAGGTTCCTGTTATGCCAGTTTGGACTTCTATCTTATAGCCATTTGACCTAGCTACAAACTGTGTGATAACAAGAACCAGGGTTAATTAAAATAGAAACTAGACGGTTGACGATCATACCTTCCATCTCCACCACTGAAGCTTGGTGGTCATCTTGTTTATTATCCAAAGTTGCATAAATCCATGGCATGCTCCTAGCCACATCATTGACTTTGGTAGATTCTTGGATGTTGTATACTCTCCTACTGTTTTGTTGTATGTGTGGGAAATCCCTCAACATATGTTCTTCTCCGCAACTCCAACATTTCAAGGGTTCTCTCTTTGGGTTATCAGTCTTTTCTGGGGTTGATCCAAAAGGTTTATTTCCACTCTGGGAGGAAAAATTATTATGATACACACTTCAGGTAGGAAGGCTTGTCCTTGAATCCTTTGTATAGTTCTTAAATATTGAGGATTTAAACCCCTTCTTCTTGAATCTCAAACTACTCTTCTTCTTCCAATCCTCACGAGGTTCTGTCTGATGCCCAAACTATTCATAACAATACCTTGCCTTTTGGATAGTGTCTTCTAAGGTATTTGGCTCTTCAAACTCAATCATGTTATGGTAGGTCTAAGGTAACCCACTGATAAATTGTTTCACTTTTACCTTTTCATCTTTTATGTAGGGTACATACCTCAACAACTCAAGAAATTTATTGGCATATTCCTCTATGATGAGTTGTCCCAGCTTGAGTTCATAGAAATCCTTAGTATTCCCATAAAAGTATTTCTCTGAAAGATACTTCTTATTGAAGTGTTTCTCAAATTGTTTCCATGATACGTCCTCTTCATGGATTCCTTTCACATTCTTAAGGTCTTCCCACTAAATGGAAGCCTTTCCATTGAGGTTGAAGATGGCTATTCAAGCCTTCAAGTTTTCAAAATAGGCATGGACTTTGAAGTACTTATTTAAACCAAACAACCAAGCTTATGCATCTTCCCCTTTCTCAATATTTCCAATGAAAGAGGGTGGTTTGGCTTTCTTGAACTCTTCAAGGTCATGAATTTTGGAATGCTTTCGCTTCTTTCCTTTATTATGAGAATGTGAGCTAGTTTTTCTACTAGAATATCCCTCAAAGTTGTTAGTTTCCTTTCCATAGGAATATCCCAATGAGTGTCCCTTGCCTCTAGGTTGGGCCTTCCTCGATCTACTTCTCCTTGTGTGGCCACTTATGGGACCATATTTTTTGTATTTCAGGTGGACTTTGACTCCTATCTGTATGTCATCGATCCACATGACTGGTTGCAGGTCCATGCTACAACTGCCTCTATATATCGGATAAGCTTTGTAGCAAGACTACATTGATTTTTGTTTGTTTTTATTTATCCTTTATCAATATCTCGTTGTCAGCCTTTCAACTCTATAATTCATCCATAAGGCTCCTTATAGTTTCAGCTAGATCCGGAGGGGTCTCCACCACCCTCCTCTCGTCAAACTCTTCATCCCTATTTTGGGAGCCATCCCCCACTTCATGGTGCATCACCATCCTTTATGCTTGTGGTTTCCTGTGGTTCACTAATTGTTGAAGTGCTAAAAAAACAATTGTTGTTAGCTAACATTCTATTAGTTCATGAACAACACATAGTTCATTTTCCTTAAATACACACATAGTAGAAAGTTTTAATTATTTTCTTTAGTAATAATTTAACTAGAATCTTTAGGAAAGAGGTAAGGTAGGGCGTCACCCTTAAGATTTTCTTTAAACATGTTTTTTAAGTGACTTGCCCATGATCCCAAGTAGGCCAAGTGTTGTAACCATGCTCTAATATTGATTTGTAACACACCCATCGTGGGGCGTCGAAAATTTTGTTCTTCTTAAGAAATCAAACCTCCATTCGGGATCTCTATCCCATTAACCTCATCTAGAGCCTTCTAGCCATGGTCTCCATGCTTATATCCAAGCTTGGATATGGAAAATATACCTCTCCCAAGTTCTCTGATATCCAAAAACTTCCAATGTTCTTACTTCAATGACGAAAATCCACTTTTCTGAGTACCTGCAAAGTCCTTCACCTGACCCTGGCCAAAACCATGGGCTTAAGCCTTCATTCCCACACACTTAGGAACTTTGGGAATTAGGTGTTCTTGAAACACTTGACTCCAAATACACTGAACTTTGAACTCACAAACACACATGGACCAGATCTACGGACCACACTCCTCTCACAGCCAATGACTGAGATTTATTTCGGGTCTTCAGCGTTCGGGAGTTTCGAATGCTCCAAGGCCTTTTTCCTTTGAAATGATCTATACCCAGAGTTACAGAATGAGCACCATGCTTCCTTCTTGATCAATGGAAGTGATCTACTTTAGGAATTCATTGTTTGGGAGTTTTGAACGCTCCAAAGCCTTTTTCTCCAAAGTGCTCTATATCGAGAGTTACAGAATGAGCACCATGCATCCTTCTTAATCAATGGTGTTGATCTACTTTAGGAATTCAACATTCAAGAGTTTCCAATGCTCCAAATCCTTTTTCTCTAAATTTCTTTGTACCCAAAGTTACAGATCGAGAGCCATGCATCCATCTCCAACATATGGTTTCGATGGACTTCGTCACTTTGGGACTTCACTCGTCATTGCCCCCCCGAAGTGCTGGATCTCTCTCTCTCTCTCTCTCTCTCTCTCTCTCTCCGAAGTGACGGAGATGACACCATGTGTCTATTTAATCCATGAATAAGGTTCATATTCTTACCTTTTTGGCTCTTTGAACAACTTCAATTCAACACTTCGCTTCTACTTTCTCTCTTCTCTGAAGTCCACGATCTATTGACGCATGTCCTTCTCATATCGACGATCACTATTTACTTCATTCGTTCAGGCTTCTGGATTTTTGTCTTCATAACTCTCGATTTCCTTCAGAGTGCTCTTCTCTTGAAGAACACAGATCTTTTCCACGTGTTTGTATGGATATAACGGTCCATATTTGTTCTCTCTCTTCTAGAGCTTCGGGTGAATTTTAGTCAACAACCTCTCCTCGACATTCTTTTGGAGTATCCAACTTCCGAGTCTCCAGATCTGTCAACACATGTCCATTGCAAATCAATGGTCACGATGAACTCTGGCTCTTTAGGAGTACTTATGCTCTGGAGTGCAGGAGCTGGGGACACCTGTCCTTACCAACAGATGGCTCAGATCTACTCTAACACTTCAGGCTTCGGGGATTTTCGAAGAACCTCACTTCATTTCCTTTAGAGTGGCTCTTCTTTGGAGTTAATGATATACTCCCACGTGCCTTCATGTGCCAACAGCTAGGATCTACTCTGACACTTTGGCACTTTGGGGATTTTCAAAGCACCTCAAATCCTCTAATGTCCTAGACTCCCAGAATTCCATTCATTTCACCAACCATGTGGGTGAGGTGGGAACATACCAGGGGCTGACACATAGATGGGTCAGGGGGGGACACATTCCCTCATCTGAGATGACACATGTCACATTCCAAAGGGGCTATAGGGTATGTGATGCGCATGAATCCAGGTGGCATGTGGCTCATCAAACTTAAATCCACTTCACCATGGATGGAATCACTCCTCCTCATTGCCCTAGCCTGATTGTCTTTCAATATCCCTCAGATATCATAGTCAAGACCCGACCAATACCAATTTTCTCATATATCGATGCTTCACAGTGATTGCGGGACCCCAACATGCTCACTCTTTATCAAGATTTCAATCTCTACAATCTGAAAAGTGCTCACCCGCCTATATTTAATTATGATTGTTGATCCTCCACCACGATGAGATCAATGACGTTGGTTGATTATGGGTCGTGAACTAGCACGTCCATTAATTTCTCCTTCGTGCTCTACAATGATTCCCAACCATTGATCTAATCAAACGGATCGTGTTTGATCCATTAACTCCAGTGGATCTTTAATTCGATCTGACTACTGAGATTGATTTCCCTCCTGATGAACAACCCACATTCATATCCTCTGTGGGGATCTTGATTCATCTATGGCTCTTGTTACTCCGGAAGTTCAGGTAATTTTGACTATCGTGAAGTTTAACATCCCAGGGATTCGAACTCCCAAAACTCTAAAACCATCATGAGCTAGCTCCTTTTGGGATTAGCATAGGGTTCCTAGACCCAGGTCACATGGACCTTATGATGACTCTTGGGCTATGAGATCTACTCTTAGCTAAGTTTTGGTTAAGGTCATGGGAGTGAGTTTAAGGTCTCTCAGGGTACTGGTTTGAAGGAAACGCCTTCCTAACTCACATAAATTTAAGTTTTGAAATAGGGTGGGGTTAACTTGTGGGATTACTGAGACAGTATCAATTCCAAGAGGCTTTCTCGGACTCCAGAGTTGTTAGGTATCTCCCTAGGGAAAACACCTTTGAGGGTTTAATTGGAGCATACAGGAAAAGCGGAAGCACAATTTCTCAAGGAAGCCAACTTATACACATAACTTAACCATTTCAATACAAAAACCATTTATAGATATGTAAATACATGCATACAACCATTAATTCCCAATTCAACACATAGAGTATGAAAACACTTATCAGAACCAGATAACGTGAAGCGACTGCTAGAAGGGGTGCTTGTTTCCATCCAACCATAGCCTCAATCACTCCTAATGGATTTACCACTAGCCACCCCCAAGCTAGACCACGATACTTTGAGATTGAATCTCTTCTTTTGACACAGAAATAGATAGGAACGAAGGTTACTCTCCTTCTCCCTACTCAGTCTCTATTTCCTGCGATCAGAACACACTCTTTTCATAGTTCTTCCTCGAACCCGATATCTCATTCTCTCATCTCTACACTCTTCGTAGGTCTTCCTCTACCCACCATGCCTTCTTTTCTTTCTTTTCTCAACAACATTGTGAGTGGCCCGAATTCGCAGTCTGTGGTCAGGTCTGGAAGCCTTACAGATGGGTGGTCTTCCCCATCCCCTCGTTAACTCTTGATGAGATCTTCCCACCTACCATTCTAATTGTAATTCATTCCTGGGTCAAAGGGTTATTATGATCCTGAGCAATTAAATCCAACAAAGTAATGGTCTGGTGGAGGTTAACGCAACCATTCCTGGTCCCCTTCACCATCTCTTTCATAGCATTCATGGTCTCTCTTAGCACATCCCCTTTCCAATAGTCATGCAACACCTATCCATTTTCTATTAAAATAACAAAATTTACATTCATCGACCTTTTATACAAAGGTCCATCAAATCAAACATTCACACATATTTAGTTTTCCATAGTCTCTTGGACAACATAGTTATATTTAAAAATTGGGGGAAACATGGTGTTACATTTTCCCTATGTGGTCCTCCA
Source organism: Picea engelmannii (assembly GCA_009831015.1). NCBI lineage: Eukaryota > Viridiplantae > Streptophyta > Pinopsida > Pinales > Pinaceae > Picea > Picea engelmannii. The sequence goes on from ML809390.1 coordinate 101,334, forward strand.
CTGCTTGAACCTTTGCAATCCCTTTCAAGGATGATGTTATGGATGGAGGATGATATCCATAAAGTGCCATAAATGGGGATATCTTTTATGAATTGTGGAAGGATGTGTTGTACCACCATTCTTCCAAGGGAAACCACTTGACCCATTGTGTATGTTTATCATATGAAAATAAATGAATATCCTAAGACTAGGTCTTCTTGGTGAGGTGAGGCCTATGCTCTTCTCTCTTTTATTCAATTATGAAAATGCAAATACAAATAAAGGGGCACTCAATATGAAGTTTCCTGTGACATTGTGGCCTAAATGGCTACTAAAAAATATTATTCCTCCTCTATTATGTTCTCAAATACCACTCCTATATGGTTTTCTCAACTATGTAACAAGTATAATGCTAAAATATTGTAACCCCCTCTCTTCCTAGTGGCACAGTATTTAACATAGCCTGATAACCATTTAGGGTTAGGGTTTTTGCATGCCTCAACCCTCAATTAGTGTTAGGTTTTAGAAATTATATAATATTATTGAAATTACACATGTAGCTAACTCCACATGTGTGAGTAATAGGGGTTGACATGACATCCACTCAGTACCATGGTGGTCAACAAGGTAGGTCAACTTGTAGGAGGCATAACCTCCACATACGAGATCCAATTGAGGTGATTTTCACACCATTTGAAAGGTCTTGAAGTGTAGAATAGAATCGATGAGTTGGGATCTATTATCATGAAGTTTTGAACCCAAAAATTTCCATTTGACACCTCAAAATGGCTCTAGAAGGTTTCATACCCTAAATTTCCAAACTGGACCCTCCCACTAAAATGGGCCCTGTAAGCTAATTCATCGAATTTTTCCACCTAGAAATTACTAAGATAGATACAAAATTATTATAATGATTCATTCTGTATCATTGGATACCACACAACATTGTAATGAATGTTATGTTAGTATTCTGACAATACACCAACATCATTTTGACCATCCTAGTGACCTCGTGTCATTCAAATGAGAAACCATTTTTTTAACATGTCAGTCTTCTAACACACTATAGATGCAAAGATGACCATCTTGGTCACCATAAGCCACATTCATAAGAAATTGTTGTGTATTTTCATTGGTATTTTGACTAAGTCCTAACATTATAACAATGTGAAAAGTACTCAACATCTACATTTGGGTGTTGGTTCAATACTTCCTAGATGTGGTAAAGACATGAGAAGATGCAACACCTCATCAAAATAAAGCATTCCTAAACATGATAAATACATTTCTAATGTTTTGAAACAAGGTTTAAATAGCTTCAAGCTTGTTGTTATCTAGTACAGTGATGTTGTTAAGTCATTGGAATTTCAACATGTCCTGAATTTAAAAAATAAAAATAAAAAACTTCACTTTTCACCCAAGCATTCAATTAATTAGTAGTCAAAGTCCTAATCACTCTATTAATAAAGTCGGTCCTAACTTATACCAAACTAAATTTATTACTTTGTTTGTAATTTAATCATGCACAAAAAATCATAATATTAAACAATGGTTGGGAGCATACAAGCAAAAATTATGGAACTTTTGTCTTTTCATTATACATAAAATATTTGTAAACACCTGTAGTGTCATGTGGTGAATGAATGATGCAATATAAGGATTCCAAAGTATCTAGAACCTATAGAAATATTAAATGAATCCTAGTAAAAAATTATCAAATTATAAGTGTTTGTAAGTTAGTGAAACAATACCTCAAGGATAAATATTTTATTTAAATGCAAAGGTATAATACCAGCACCCATGATGATCCTAGAACATTATGAAACCAATGCACTATGTTAAAAATATTCCTAATTTCTTATCATTTAAATGAAAAAATAATAAGCACATAACTTCATAGATCTTTGTATTAGATGCCACTCACTAACAATGGTAATCCTACAAGATTGGCATACAAATTGATAATTCAACTATCATGGAATGTTACTTTAGATACACACTACCATATTAGTGCTTCAAACTACCAATGCAAGACCTGATAGACATAAAGATAAACTATTTACCTACACTTTCTTCAATGAAAGAAAAATAGAGTATTTTTTATCAACAACATGTTAAATTTACTTTGATCCAAGAGATGGTAACACAACAACATTGCTTTCATTGTCAACTGGAAGAATTTCTAATATTATGCAATAACATTTATTTCATCCAAGAAGGAGGTTTTTGAAGAGAAAAATGTAGGAGTTGAAGAGTATGGGAACATACATTAATTGATTTAATCCCCTTATGGCGAAACTAGAGACAATTGGCTCAAAATTCAAGGATGAGTATGTTGTTAGCAACCCTTCTAGCTAGCTTGTTAGTTGTCTCATCTTAAAATTTGGTTGTATTTATGGGAACCTAGTATGGTTTGACCTTCAAAAACGTTTATAGAGTTTCATTATAAGAATAATTAAGGAAATGTGATGTCGGATTGATTTCAGAAGGAACTTCAATTGTGCCATTATTCTCTTCATGCATAAAACGAAGAAATAAAAAGAAAGAAGAGGGTAAATTGAATCAACTTCAACAAAAATCCAAATGCTTGAATAAAATACCAAATTCCAAGGGAAATTTTATAGGTAAATGTTATTTTTATTGGAAAATAGTGCATATGATGAAACAATGTCCAAAGTGGAGTGTTAATAAAAAGAGGAAGGCTGAAGCAAATGCAATATCCATTGATGGCCTTCTCAAAAAATTAATTTGTAGTATCAATAATGGTAGTTGTAATTACATTAGGATGTATGAATGAATAAGCGTCATGATATTCAAATAATGTGTTGTATGAATAGTTGTGGATGTATGAATGAATAAATTATTCATGTTAAAATAGTTTAACAAGATTCTCATTTTTCAATAAATCTAGATGGTTCTTAGCTACGCAGTTAAAATTGTTTAGATAATTTCATGAAAGAATAATTCATTGGGTAATTCAAGTACTTACAATAATTCCCCACAAAAAATCTTGTATTTTGATCTAACTATGTAAATTACATGCAACTACCAGCAATAATTCATGTAACCATAGATGTTAGTTTCATTATGAGGACTAGTGGATGAACTTTGGATTTGAGCATGCCTCTATTGGAGCTTACATAATATAGAAAATCTAGTTTTGTATCTCCTCATTTTCTTCATGAGTCATGGAGGAGCTTTCTAGAGGTTTAATTGGTGATGTAAATTTTGGATCTTTCTTTGGACACATGGAAAAAAATTATCGGGTCCTAAGGAAAAGGGAGTGCCACGTGCTATAAATCTCTAATATATGTGTGAGGTCCAAAAATTGTACTCAGCCTAATATCTCAGGGAACTAACTAAGGAGGCTTAATCGTGTCCTTAGTTTTACTACCCGAATATCCAGGTACTAGAGAGTGGTATGCCTGATTATTTTTCTTGGTGTACTATAGAAACAAGATAGTCAAATAGCTTATCTAAGGCTAGTTTCAAGTATACCTAGGTGACTTCCCATATACCCAAAGGTAAATGGATGTGAGATTCCATCTACAAGTATTTTCTAGTGTGATATTCCTCAAAGGGGTACCAACAAGGGTTATAGGTCTTTCCAACAAGGTGAAACAAATAGGCCAATATTTTGAACTGCATAATAGTATGGATGATAAGAAAATGATTCACATATAAATTTTGAACTTTGAGAAAAAAAAACATATCAATGGTATCAATGGGTATTTAAAAGGAATCCCTATTCTTATAATTATACTTAGGGTTTATTTACAAGAGACTTAGAAGCACAATATGGGAAATTTTGGGAACAAGACTACTTCATTCAACTGACGAGAATCAAGCACTTAGGTGATATTGAAGATTATAATTCAGAATTTAAGGTATTATCCACAAGGGTGGATAACATAAGTGATCAAAATTTGTTGAAAGCTTACATGGGTGGATTAAAACAAGACATTAAACATGAGATTTTCCTAAAACATCCTGAAAATATTATGGAAGATAAGCAATTTGATTGTCATATTCAAGCTAAGAATAAGGATACACACAAGTCTGCCATTGGAGAATATGCAGGAAGCATAGATATTTTTGGGTTCATAAGACAACCTTACCTCAACCTACTTGAATATTATATAAGGAAATGGAGGAAATAAGAGAAAAATGATCATTCTTTGGTTCTAACATCAAATGGTCAAACGGGCATAAATGTCAAGAAACAAAATTGTTCACCTTGGAAAATAATGATGAAGAGGAAGTGCGAGAATCTACACAAATAAATGAATAAGAACTTGTCAAATTAAAAGAGCAATAAAAAGAGGCCAAAATTGTGCACAACATTGATTCAAGCTGGTGCAAAATATTTTTCCATGCATTGGTAAGGTTTTTAGAATCTCAAACCCAAGAGATTGTAGGTTTCATTAAGAAGCAAAAATTTATAGTGCTCATTGACTCGGATAGTACCCTAGTGCAATAGATAATTTTTTGTGGAAGAATGATTTTCTATGGTATCATGATCACCTATATTTATGTAAGAATTCCCAACTCAAATAGAAGGTTCTTGAAAAATGACCACAGGATCAAGAAGAATTTTTTATGGGAAGGTCATAAAAATGATGTTCAAAATTTGTGGTTGGATGTGTGGTCTTCCAATAGAATAAGGGAGAGGCAATCAAAATGCCAAGTTTCCTACAACCATTAGCTATACCAAGTCAACATTGGGAAGAAATTTCTAGGCCCCATAATATTTGGGTGCTAATTTATTGTCCTTCTTTTGTTATTTGAGGCAAATCTGTTTATATGGTTGTAGCCTCAAAAATACCCAATCCCCCACTTCAAATTGCACTTCACTTTTATGTTGATGTGCTTGTTGTTTCATCTTATTTTGTGTTATAACCAAGTTGTCCTTCAATCGTTTAAGGACCACTTGTTGGTGCCCTATGTGGTCCTCTAGTTCTTGAACCTTTGCAATCCATTTCAAGGCTGATGTGATGGATGGAGGATGATATCCATAAAATTCCATAATGGGGAAATTTTTGATAAAGTGTGGAAGGATGTGTTGTACCAGCATTCTGCCAAGGGAAACCACTTGACCCATTGTGTTTGTTTATCATATGAAAAGAAATGAATATATCCTTCTATACATTTATTCACAATATTAGTTTTCCCATAGGATTAAGGATGTTAAGATGAGTTGTGAGCCAATGGAGTACCCAAACAAGAAAACAATTCAATGCAAAAATTTCCAGTGAAAATTGGATCTTTGTCACTTACAAAAATATTGGGGATTCCATGTAGATTTGAACTATTTCCATGAATGTTGTGGCTATTGTGATTGCTTTAAAAGGATGAAAAAGAGATAAAAAAAATGGCCATACTTTTTCAGTCAATCCACTACTACCACGATGACATTCTTTCCTTCATATGTGGGTAAACATGTAATAAAATCCATTGAAATTTCTTCCCAATGTTGACTTGGTATAGCTAATGGTTGTAGGAGAATTTTCATTTTGATTGTCTCTCCCTTATTCTGTTGGAAGATCACACATTCAACCACAAACTTTTGAACATCATTTTTAATAACTTCCCATAAAAAATCCTTCTTGATCATGTGGTCATTTTTCAAGAACCTTGAATGTCCTCTTATAGGAGAAGTGTGAAATTCCAAAAGGACCTTCCATTTGAGTTGAGAATTCTTACATAAATATAGGCGATCATGATACCATAGAAAATAATTATTCCACAAAAAATTATCTACTACACTTGGGTACTACCCGAGTCAATGAGCACTATGAATTTTTTCTTCTTAATGCAACCTACAATATTCAGGGCTTGAGGTGTTGAAAACCCTGCCAACGCATGAACAAATATTTTGCACCTGTCTAAATCAATGTTGTGCACAATTTTGGCCTCTATTTCTTGATCTTTTAAGTTGACAAGTTCTTCCTCATTTATTTGTATAGATGCCTTCACTTCCTCTTCATCATTATTTCCCAAGGTGAAAATTTTTGTTTCTTGACATTTATGCCCTTTTGACCATTTGATGTTACAACCAAAGAATGATCATTTTTCTCTTCTTTCCTACATTTCCTTCTATGATATTCAAGTAGGTTGAGGTAAGGTTGTCTTATGAACCCCAAAAATATATGTATGCTTCCTACATATGCTCCAATGGTAGACTTGTGTGTAGCCTTATTCTTGGCTTGAATATGACAAGCAAATTTGCATAGCTTCCATAATATTTTCAAGATGTTTTAGGAAAATCTCATGTTTAATGTCTTATTTTAATCCACCCATGTAAGTTTCCAACAAATTTTCATCACTTATGTTATACACCCTTGTGGATAATACCTAAAATTTTGAATTATAATCTTCAATATCACCTAAGTGCTTGATTCTTTTTAATTAACTGAAGTAGTATTGTTCCCAAACTTTCCCATATTGTGCTTCTAAGTCTATTGTTATTAAAACCCAAGTATAATGAGAAGAATGCAGATTCCTTTTAACTACCTCTAAGGAAAAGGAATTCCCCAAACCACAAAACCCTCTACACATATAGAAACCTATGTGATATGCAATTTCATTCATACCCAAAGGTGTGTCAAGAAGTCGTCACACAACCCAAATGCTTGGGCTACCAAAAACTACTTGATTGTAAAAGGATTAGCCCAAGCACCATGTAGTATGTTGGCCTTGGAAGTACTCCATAGTCTTCCAACACAATAGAGTGCATTGTTGTCATCTATTGGGGTTGTTGATTCCTCTAGTTCACAGGTAATAATGTTTTACACTTTTAATGTCAAGCCTAATCTTTAGTATCACATCGTGTTTCAAATACAAGTAGTGTATAGCATGAAAACCATATTCAAAGTGGTTATGGATGAGAGTGCTTCAAAATGTGTCATGTCATTGTCTTGTTGGTGAGTCATTATCTCCCCTAAGCTTGCCCAAACTCCCACCTTATTAACGGTATTTGAAAAATGATCTTTCATACCTCATGGAATTATCTCCTCCTTTATTTTCTAGTTAGGAGGAAAAACCATTTCCATTGATCTTTTAGGCCTCATGGAATTATCTCCTCGATTACAACCTTTTTTGGGGACATACCTGGACATATGCTATAAAAGCTATATTTTCCTAGGTTTTTTTAGTACGTAGTTTTCCTCATGAAGGGAATATTTTGATTATTGATCAAATGTCATATTCTCACACCGACCTGGTTGTATTGACAAGATCTAGTGTCTCATTATTTTGTAACTCTCAAAAGGCCATAAATATTATAGGTGTTGGAATCTGTACATCCTTGATAGGAACCTTTAATTTTGTAGCACATATTTCTTATATTAAGTCCACTCCTGCTTGATCTAACGAGGTAGTTTTTTTTACTCCCACAAACCAAGTTTGTTATTTCTGAATAATGTACTTTGAGGATCCATGGATCTTACCCTCTTCATCATCTTTGGTGGAAGGACTTGAGAAGACAACAATGTTCATGCCTTTATCTATAGTAGAGATTGTTTTTCAAACTATTCAATGTGTCATTGATGACATTGATCCAACTCCTCCTCAAACGGAGGAGTTAGATCACCTTGCTATTCCCATGTGGGCATCTAACTCTTCCCACTATTTGGTTTGGTTGGATACATTTTTGTAATGTCCCCACAACTAAATCCATAACAAAAATTTATGATACCATTAATTTAATTATTGTGCATCATGTTAAAAACACGCATATGTTTAACAACAATAATTTAAAACATGAATTCAGCTAATATACTCCCATTCAACAACATATAAATCATTTTAAACATAGAGTTAACACAAAGCAAAATAAACCATAAATATAAATCAAACACAAGATACAACGCGAATGTTTCTTATAACAGTTTGTGCAACCAGCCATAGGGGAAAAATGTTCCACCCAACCATATACGTATTGGTCAAAATCTAAATAGAAATTCACCCCCTATTTTGGGTTAGGAATCGACAAAAGAGGGTGATATCTCCACAATCCACTCATAGATCAGTTTTCCCACAACCCACTAGTTTTTCATATAGTTATCCAAACTCCTCCAAATATATTCCTCTATCAACCTTCTCAACACAAGGAATGTACCCCCTTCTCTACAAGTAGTCCCTCGGGATGTATCACTATTTTATCAGGGCTTCCAACATAGGCTGGCCAAGAACATTCCTATTGGGGATTCCAAGGATGTCAGCTACTAGGAAAAACTAACAACAACAATCTTGTTGCTCTAGTGAAAACTCTCACAGAAGGATTTCACTCAACAAGCCCGACAACTAGCCTCTTATACAAGCCTAACAACTTGCTTCTTCATCCTTCAATAGCTCCAAATAGTTTCTAACATGTCCACCATTTTTTCGTCCAAGCTCCAACATTCTTCTCCTCCTTGGTGTCCCCAAAATCTCCTGTGAAAACTTTGCCCCTGTCCCATACAAATTTCCTCTTTTTTTTCCTCCTTATTTGACTCACACTCTTCCCTAAGATTATTGTACTCATCCCCGTGCCCTCAAAAACTATGGGATGTGACTTCTCACACCCACCTTCTTACATGTATTCAGTTATTGGGCTCTTCTACACTAAAGGAAAAAATAGAAGGTTCACTCAAAACATTAAAATCAAGAAAGAGATTTGGGATTTAAACACATGAATAAAAACCCCCTTAGACCCCTCCTCTCCTATGGATAACTTATCCCCTATATATTTTTCCATGTCCACCTCTAGATGGCATTACATTTTTATTTATAAATATGGATATACAAGTTCACATATTACATCATGTGGCCTGCAACCACATATCATATAGACATTATACATTACTAAATTGGGGATTATAGCAGGGATGCTACATTTGCCCTCCCCTACAATTTTTCAGTGTCCTTGGTGCACAACACCATGTCGATATACATGTACAAATTTTACATCATAATACAAAGAAAATAAAAAATTCTACAAATTTCACAACTCCAGTAGCATCTCCAACCATAATATCTTGTTCCTCTCAACCTATCCTATAACACCCTATTTTCCCCCATAACTGCAATTATGCTAAGACTTCATATAAGTTTGATTATGATGCATGTAATTATGTATATGATTAATATAAAAAAATAAACAATTGACTAAGAAGGAAATTCCTTGAGTATTGGCCATGATATCACAAGTGGGAATTGGTGAGGTGGAACTGAGAGGTTTCAATGAAGAAAATAGGAAGCTTGCTCAGCATTCCAACCTACATCTACAAATTGAATGCATCACCTACCAACATACTTAGATTTTAATTTAGCCACATGACCAATTAAGGAGAGAAGGATTGGTGGTTGAAGAGGTCATAACCACTAGAAGATTTGGTGTTTGGGAGAAGCAAGAGTCAATAAAAAACTAACAGAAGGACACCCCTGGATTTCCCCTTCGATTTTGAATCCCTGACTAAAGGGTTGCATCTAACAGTAGTCATGAGAATCTTGAGGAAGGTGTGGAAGAAGAGGCCAAAGGTGAAAAACATCATGGGGACTTCAAAATGAACACAATTCACAGTAAAAGAGAAGAACATGCATGGAAGAAGAGGGGAGAATTCCAGTTCTTGTGCGGGAAATAGGGGAAAACACTCCAGAGAATTACAGTAACCTGAGAAGCTACAGACATATTTTCACAAAGAATCATAGTGAGCAGATTGATTTGTAGACTCACAGACATATGGTGCAGTGGATAGAGGTATTCATGAGAACATATCTAAATAACATAGGAAAATAGGAAATCATTTCTGAAGAAAAAAAAATCTTTCTCAAGATATTAATGGCCACCCTGGAACAAACAAGACCCAGATCCTGACTCGAGCAATAGAGGACTACAACTTGGAGCTTACTAGAAATAAAATGACATTGGAAAAGGGAGGTTGTTGAGGGAATGTATAGAAAGGAAGAAACTCCCTTGTGTAGAGGAAATCCAGTTGAGAATGTGTTTGATAAACTAGTGGAGGTCCTGAGCTCAGTGGGAAGAGAGAAACTTCTATTATTGCTAGTGGAATGAAGGAGTGTAACCTTCCTGGACCATTTTGGACCTGTAAGTTAGTTGAATCAATCCCCTTTTTGTATAATGGCTTGGAACAGGGGTGGCATGATATAAAAAGGCATACTATAGTATAACCTACAGTTGGGAGGAAAGGTTTCCTCTCTCAGTCAATTGGTTAGTCTAATATTTCAGTGAATAGATAAGTGTTTTGGCTTGACATGTTTTATTTATGTTTAGTGATGAAAATATGTTATTTTATGGTTTGTATGGTAAATGTGAATATGTGAAGGAATATTTGAATTCCTGAGCAAAATGAATTATGCATGATCATTTTCCCTAATAACCTAGTAAATATGAATAGTGTAGTGTCCCCAAGGCC
>ML809390.1:111827-126326 GCA_009831015.1 Picea engelmannii
ATGCTAAAATATTGTAACCCCCTCTCTTCCTAGTGGCACAGTATTTAACATAGCCTGATAACCATTTAGGGTTAGGGTTTTTGCATGCCTCAACCCTCAATTAGTGTTAGGTTTTAGAAATTATATAATATTATTGAAATTACACATGTAGCTAACTCCACATGTGTGAGTAATAGGGGTTGACATGACATCCACTCAGTACCATGGTGGTCAACAAGGTAGGTCAACTTGTAGGAGGCATAACCTCCACATACGAGATCCAATTGAGGTGATTTTCACACCATTTGAAAGGTCTTGAAGTGTAGAATAGAATCGATGAGTTGGGATCTATTATCATGAAGTTTTGAACCCAAAAATTTCCATTTGACACCTCAAAATGGCTCTAGAAGGTTTCATACCCTAAATTTCCAAACTGGACCCTCCCACTAAAATGGGCCCTGTAAGCTAATTCATCGAATTTTTCCACCTAGAAATTACTAAGATAGATACAAAATTATTATAATGATTCATTCTGTATCATTGGATACCACACAACATTGTAATGAATGTTATGTTAGTATTCTGACAATACACCAACATCATTTTGACCATCCTAGTGACCTCGTGTCATTCAAATGAGAAACCATTTTTTTAACATGTCAGTCTTCTAACACACTATAGATGCAAAGATGACCATCTTGGTCACCATAAGCCACATTCATAAGAAATTGTTGTGTATTTTCATTGGTATTTTGACTAAGTCCTAACATTATAACAATGTGAAAAGTACTCAACATCTACATTTGGGTGTTGGTTCAATACTTCCTAGATGTGGTAAAGACATGAGAAGATGCAACACCTCATCAAAATAAAGCATTCCTAAACATGATAAATACATTTCTAATGTTTTGAAACAAGGTTTAAATAGCTTCAAGCTTGTTGTTATCTAGTACAGTGATGTTGTTAAGTCATTGGAATTTCAACATGTCCTGAATTTAAAAAATAAAAATAAAAAACTTCACTTTTCACCCAAGCATTCAATTAATTAGTAGTCAAAGTCCTAATCACTCTATTAATAAAGTCGGTCCTAACTTATACCAAACTAAATTTATTACTTTGTTTGTAATTTAATCATGCACAAAAAATCATAATATTAAACAATGGTTGGGAGCATACAAGCAAAAATTATGGAACTTTTGTCTTTTCATTATACATAAAATATTTGTAAACACCTGTAGTGTCATGTGGTGAATGAATGATGCAATATAAGGATTCCAAAGTATCTAGAACCTATAGAAATATTAAATGAATCCTAGTAAAAAATTATCAAATTATAAGTGTTTGTAAGTTAGTGAAACAATACCTCAAGGATAAATATTTTATTTAAATGCAAAGGTATAATACCAGCACCCATGATGATCCTAGAACATTATGAAACCAATGCACTATGTTAAAAATATTCCTAATTTCTTATCATTTAAATGAAAAAATAATAAGCACATAACTTCATAGATCTTTGTATTAGATGCCACTCACTAACAATGGTAATCCTACAAGATTGGCATACAAATTGATAATTCAACTATCATGGAATGTTACTTTAGATACACACTACCATATTAGTGCTTCAAACTACCAATGCAAGACCTGATAGACATAAAGATAAACTATTTACCTACACTTTCTTCAATGAAAGAAAAATAGAGTATTTTTTATCAACAACATGTTAAATTTACTTTGATCCAAGAGATGGTAACACAACAACATTGCTTTCATTGTCAACTGGAAGAATTTCTAATATTATGCAATAACATTTATTTCATCCAAGAAGGAGGTTTTTGAAGAGAAAAATGTAGGAGTTGAAGAGTATGGGAACATACATTAATTGATTTAATCCCCTTATGGCGAAACTAGAGACAATTGGCTCAAAATTCAAGGATGAGTATGTTGTTAGCAACCCTTCTAGCTAGCTTGTTAGTTGTCTCATCTTAAAATTTGGTTGTATTTATGGGAACCTAGTATGGTTTGACCTTCAAAAACGTTTATAGAGTTTCATTATAAGAATAATTAAGGAAATGTGATGTCGGATTGATTTCAGAAGGAACTTCAATTGTGCCATTATTCTCTTCATGCATAAAACGAAGAAATAAAAAGAAAGAAGAGGGTAAATTGAATCAACTTCAACAAAAATCCAAATGCTTGAATAAAATACCAAATTCCAAGGGAAATTTTATAGGTAAATGTTATTTTTATTGGAAAATAGTGCATATGATGAAACAATGTCCAAAGTGGAGTGTTAATAAAAAGAGGAAGGCTGAAGCAAATGCAATATCCATTGATGGCCTTCTCAAAAAATTAATTTGTAGTATCAATAATGGTAGTTGTAATTACATTAGGATGTATGAATGAATAAGCGTCATGATATTCAAATAATGTGTTGTATGAATAGTTGTGGATGTATGAATGAATAAATTATTCATGTTAAAATAGTTTAACAAGATTCTCATTTTTCAATAAATCTAGATGGTTCTTAGCTACGCAGTTAAAATTGTTTAGATAATTTCATGAAAGAATAATTCATTGGGTAATTCAAGTACTTACAATAATTCCCCACAAAAAATCTTGTATTTTGATCTAACTATGTAAATTACATGCAACTACCAGCAATAATTCATGTAACCATAGATGTTAGTTTCATTATGAGGACTAGTGGATGAACTTTGGATTTGAGCATGCCTCTATTGGAGCTTACATAATATAGAAAATCTAGTTTTGTATCTCCTCATTTTCTTCATGAGTCATGGAGGAGCTTTCTAGAGGTTTAATTGGTGATGTAAATTTTGGATCTTTCTTTGGACACATGGAAAAAAATTATCGGGTCCTAAGGAAAAGGGAGTGCCACGTGCTATAAATCTCTAATATATGTGTGAGGTCCAAAAATTGTACTCAGCCTAATATCTCAGGGAACTAACTAAGGAGGCTTAATCGTGTCCTTAGTTTTACTACCCGAATATCCAGGTACTAGAGAGTGGTATGCCTGATTATTTTTCTTGGTGTACTATAGAAACAAGATAGTCAAATAGCTTATCTAAGGCTAGTTTCAAGTATACCTAGGTGACTTCCCATATACCCAAAGGTAAATGGATGTGAGATTCCATCTACAAGTATTTTCTAGTGTGATATTCCTCAAAGGGGTACCAACAAGGGTTATAGGTCTTTCCAACAAGGTGAAACAAATAGGCCAATATTTTGAACTGCATAATAGTATGGATGATAAGAAAATGATTCACATATAAATTTTGAACTTTGAGAAAAAAAAACATATCAATGGTATCAATGGGTATTTAAAAGGAATCCCTATTCTTATAATTATACTTAGGGTTTATTTACAAGAGACTTAGAAGCACAATATGGGAAATTTTGGGAACAAGACTACTTCATTCAACTGACGAGAATCAAGCACTTAGGTGATATTGAAGATTATAATTCAGAATTTAAGGTATTATCCACAAGGGTGGATAACATAAGTGATCAAAATTTGTTGAAAGCTTACATGGGTGGATTAAAACAAGACATTAAACATGAGATTTTCCTAAAACATCCTGAAAATATTATGGAAGATAAGCAATTTGATTGTCATATTCAAGCTAAGAATAAGGATACACACAAGTCTGCCATTGGAGAATATGCAGGAAGCATAGATATTTTTGGGTTCATAAGACAACCTTACCTCAACCTACTTGAATATTATATAAGGAAATGGAGGAAATAAGAGAAAAATGATCATTCTTTGGTTCTAACATCAAATGGTCAAACGGGCATAAATGTCAAGAAACAAAATTGTTCACCTTGGAAAATAATGATGAAGAGGAAGTGCGAGAATCTACACAAATAAATGAATAAGAACTTGTCAAATTAAAAGAGCAATAAAAAGAGGCCAAAATTGTGCACAACATTGATTCAAGCTGGTGCAAAATATTTTTCCATGCATTGGTAAGGTTTTTAGAATCTCAAACCCAAGAGATTGTAGGTTTCATTAAGAAGCAAAAATTTATAGTGCTCATTGACTCGGATAGTACCCTAGTGCAATAGATAATTTTTTGTGGAAGAATGATTTTCTATGGTATCATGATCACCTATATTTATGTAAGAATTCCCAACTCAAATAGAAGGTTCTTGAAAAATGACCACAGGATCAAGAAGAATTTTTTATGGGAAGGTCATAAAAATGATGTTCAAAATTTGTGGTTGGATGTGTGGTCTTCCAATAGAATAAGGGAGAGGCAATCAAAATGCCAAGTTTCCTACAACCATTAGCTATACCAAGTCAACATTGGGAAGAAATTTCTAGGCCCCATAATATTTGGGTGCTAATTTATTGTCCTTCTTTTGTTATTTGAGGCAAATCTGTTTATATGGTTGTAGCCTCAAAAATACCCAATCCCCCACTTCAAATTGCACTTCACTTTTATGTTGATGTGCTTGTTGTTTCATCTTATTTTGTGTTATAACCAAGTTGTCCTTCAATCGTTTAAGGACCACTTGTTGGTGCCCTATGTGGTCCTCTAGTTCTTGAACCTTTGCAATCCATTTCAAGGCTGATGTGATGGATGGAGGATGATATCCATAAAATTCCATAATGGGGAAATTTTTGATAAAGTGTGGAAGGATGTGTTGTACCAGCATTCTGCCAAGGGAAACCACTTGACCCATTGTGTTTGTTTATCATATGAAAAGAAATGAATATATCCTTCTATACATTTATTCACAATATTAGTTTTCCCATAGGATTAAGGATGTTAAGATGAGTTGTGAGCCAATGGAGTACCCAAACAAGAAAACAATTCAATGCAAAAATTTCCAGTGAAAATTGGATCTTTGTCACTTACAAAAATATTGGGGATTCCATGTAGATTTGAACTATTTCCATGAATGTTGTGGCTATTGTGATTGCTTTAAAAGGATGAAAAAGAGATAAAAAAAATGGCCATACTTTTTCAGTCAATCCACTACTACCACGATGACATTCTTTCCTTCATATGTGGGTAAACATGTAATAAAATCCATTGAAATTTCTTCCCAATGTTGACTTGGTATAGCTAATGGTTGTAGGAGAATTTTCATTTTGATTGTCTCTCCCTTATTCTGTTGGAAGATCACACATTCAACCACAAACTTTTGAACATCATTTTTAATAACTTCCCATAAAAAATCCTTCTTGATCATGTGGTCATTTTTCAAGAACCTTGAATGTCCTCTTATAGGAGAAGTGTGAAATTCCAAAAGGACCTTCCATTTGAGTTGAGAATTCTTACATAAATATAGGCGATCATGATACCATAGAAAATAATTATTCCACAAAAAATTATCTACTACACTTGGGTACTACCCGAGTCAATGAGCACTATGAATTTTTTCTTCTTAATGCAACCTACAATATTCAGGGCTTGAGGTGTTGAAAACCCTGCCAACGCATGAACAAATATTTTGCACCTGTCTAAATCAATGTTGTGCACAATTTTGGCCTCTATTTCTTGATCTTTTAAGTTGACAAGTTCTTCCTCATTTATTTGTATAGATGCCTTCACTTCCTCTTCATCATTATTTCCCAAGGTGAAAATTTTTGTTTCTTGACATTTATGCCCTTTTGACCATTTGATGTTACAACCAAAGAATGATCATTTTTCTCTTCTTTCCTACATTTCCTTCTATGATATTCAAGTAGGTTGAGGTAAGGTTGTCTTATGAACCCCAAAAATATATGTATGCTTCCTACATATGCTCCAATGGTAGACTTGTGTGTAGCCTTATTCTTGGCTTGAATATGACAAGCAAATTTGCATAGCTTCCATAATATTTTCAAGATGTTTTAGGAAAATCTCATGTTTAATGTCTTATTTTAATCCACCCATGTAAGTTTCCAACAAATTTTCATCACTTATGTTATACACCCTTGTGGATAATACCTAAAATTTTGAATTATAATCTTCAATATCACCTAAGTGCTTGATTCTTTTTAATTAACTGAAGTAGTATTGTTCCCAAACTTTCCCATATTGTGCTTCTAAGTCTATTGTTATTAAAACCCAAGTATAATGAGAAGAATGCAGATTCCTTTTAACTACCTCTAAGGAAAAGGAATTCCCCAAACCACAAAACCCTCTACACATATAGAAACCTATGTGATATGCAATTTCATTCATACCCAAAGGTGTGTCAAGAAGTCGTCACACAACCCAAATGCTTGGGCTACCAAAAACTACTTGATTGTAAAAGGATTAGCCCAAGCACCATGTAGTATGTTGGCCTTGGAAGTACTCCATAGTCTTCCAACACAATAGAGTGCATTGTTGTCATCTATTGGGGTTGTTGATTCCTCTAGTTCACAGGTAATAATGTTTTACACTTTTAATGTCAAGCCTAATCTTTAGTATCACATCGTGTTTCAAATACAAGTAGTGTATAGCATGAAAACCATATTCAAAGTGGTTATGGATGAGAGTGCTTCAAAATGTGTCATGTCATTGTCTTGTTGGTGAGTCATTATCTCCCCTAAGCTTGCCCAAACTCCCACCTTATTAACGGTATTTGAAAAATGATCTTTCATACCTCATGGAATTATCTCCTCCTTTATTTTCTAGTTAGGAGGAAAAACCATTTCCATTGATCTTTTAGGCCTCATGGAATTATCTCCTCGATTACAACCTTTTTTGGGGACATACCTGGACATATGCTATAAAAGCTATATTTTCCTAGGTTTTTTTAGTACGTAGTTTTCCTCATGAAGGGAATATTTTGATTATTGATCAAATGTCATATTCTCACACCGACCTGGTTGTATTGACAAGATCTAGTGTCTCATTATTTTGTAACTCTCAAAAGGCCATAAATATTATAGGTGTTGGAATCTGTACATCCTTGATAGGAACCTTTAATTTTGTAGCACATATTTCTTATATTAAGTCCACTCCTGCTTGATCTAACGAGGTAGTTTTTTTTACTCCCACAAACCAAGTTTGTTATTTCTGAATAATGTACTTTGAGGATCCATGGATCTTACCCTCTTCATCATCTTTGGTGGAAGGACTTGAGAAGACAACAATGTTCATGCCTTTATCTATAGTAGAGATTGTTTTTCAAACTATTCAATGTGTCATTGATGACATTGATCCAACTCCTCCTCAAACGGAGGAGTTAGATCACCTTGCTATTCCCATGTGGGCATCTAACTCTTCCCACTATTTGGTTTGGTTGGATACATTTTTGTAATGTCCCCACAACTAAATCCATAACAAAAATTTATGATACCATTAATTTAATTATTGTGCATCATGTTAAAAACACGCATATGTTTAACAACAATAATTTAAAACATGAATTCAGCTAATATACTCCCATTCAACAACATATAAATCATTTTAAACATAGAGTTAACACAAAGCAAAATAAACCATAAATATAAATCAAACACAAGATACAACGCGAATGTTTCTTATAACAGTTTGTGCAACCAGCCATAGGGGAAAAATGTTCCACCCAACCATATACGTATTGGTCAAAATCTAAATAGAAATTCACCCCCTATTTTGGGTTAGGAATCGACAAAAGAGGGTGATATCTCCACAATCCACTCATAGATCAGTTTTCCCACAACCCACTAGTTTTTCATATAGTTATCCAAACTCCTCCAAATATATTCCTCTATCAACCTTCTCAACACAAGGAATGTACCCCCTTCTCTACAAGTAGTCCCTCGGGATGTATCACTATTTTATCAGGGCTTCCAACATAGGCTGGCCAAGAACATTCCTATTGGGGATTCCAAGGATGTCAGCTACTAGGAAAAACTAACAACAACAATCTTGTTGCTCTAGTGAAAACTCTCACAGAAGGATTTCACTCAACAAGCCCGACAACTAGCCTCTTATACAAGCCTAACAACTTGCTTCTTCATCCTTCAATAGCTCCAAATAGTTTCTAACATGTCCACCATTTTTTCGTCCAAGCTCCAACATTCTTCTCCTCCTTGGTGTCCCCAAAATCTCCTGTGAAAACTTTGCCCCTGTCCCATACAAATTTCCTCTTTTTTTTCCTCCTTATTTGACTCACACTCTTCCCTAAGATTATTGTACTCATCCCCGTGCCCTCAAAAACTATGGGATGTGACTTCTCACACCCACCTTCTTACATGTATTCAGTTATTGGGCTCTTCTACACTAAAGGAAAAAATAGAAGGTTCACTCAAAACATTAAAATCAAGAAAGAGATTTGGGATTTAAACACATGAATAAAAACCCCCTTAGACCCCTCCTCTCCTATGGATAACTTATCCCCTATATATTTTTCCATGTCCACCTCTAGATGGCATTACATTTTTATTTATAAATATGGATATACAAGTTCACATATTACATCATGTGGCCTGCAACCACATATCATATAGACATTATACATTACTAAATTGGGGATTATAGCAGGGATGCTACATTTGCCCTCCCCTACAATTTTTCAGTGTCCTTGGTGCACAACACCATGTCGATATACATGTACAAATTTTACATCATAATACAAAGAAAATAAAAAATTCTACAAATTTCACAACTCCAGTAGCATCTCCAACCATAATATCTTGTTCCTCTCAACCTATCCTATAACACCCTATTTTCCCCCATAACTGCAATTATGCTAAGACTTCATATAAGTTTGATTATGATGCATGTAATTATGTATATGATTAATATAAAAAAATAAACAATTGACTAAGAAGGAAATTCCTTGAGTATTGGCCATGATATCACAAGTGGGAATTGGTGAGGTGGAACTGAGAGGTTTCAATGAAGAAAATAGGAAGCTTGCTCAGCATTCCAACCTACATCTACAAATTGAATGCATCACCTACCAACATACTTAGATTTTAATTTAGCCACATGACCAATTAAGGAGAGAAGGATTGGTGGTTGAAGAGGTCATAACCACTAGAAGATTTGGTGTTTGGGAGAAGCAAGAGTCAATAAAAAACTAACAGAAGGACACCCCTGGATTTCCCCTTCGATTTTGAATCCCTGACTAAAGGGTTGCATCTAACAGTAGTCATGAGAATCTTGAGGAAGGTGTGGAAGAAGAGGCCAAAGGTGAAAAACATCATGGGGACTTCAAAATGAACACAATTCACAGTAAAAGAGAAGAACATGCATGGAAGAAGAGGGGAGAATTCCAGTTCTTGTGCGGGAAATAGGGGAAAACACTCCAGAGAATTACAGTAACCTGAGAAGCTACAGACATATTTTCACAAAGAATCATAGTGAGCAGATTGATTTGTAGACTCACAGACATATGGTGCAGTGGATAGAGGTATTCATGAGAACATATCTAAATAACATAGGAAAATAGGAAATCATTTCTGAAGAAAAAAAAATCTTTCTCAAGATATTAATGGCCACCCTGGAACAAACAAGACCCAGATCCTGACTCGAGCAATAGAGGACTACAACTTGGAGCTTACTAGAAATAAAATGACATTGGAAAAGGGAGGTTGTTGAGGGAATGTATAGAAAGGAAGAAACTCCCTTGTGTAGAGGAAATCCAGTTGAGAATGTGTTTGATAAACTAGTGGAGGTCCTGAGCTCAGTGGGAAGAGAGAAACTTCTATTATTGCTAGTGGAATGAAGGAGTGTAACCTTCCTGGACCATTTTGGACCTGTAAGTTAGTTGAATCAATCCCCTTTTTGTATAATGGCTTGGAACAGGGGTGGCATGATATAAAAAGGCATACTATAGTATAACCTACAGTTGGGAGGAAAGGTTTCCTCTCTCAGTCAATTGGTTAGTCTAATATTTCAGTGAATAGATAAGTGTTTTGGCTTGACATGTTTTATTTATGTTTAGTGATGAAAATATGTTATTTTATGGTTTGTATGGTAAATGTGAATATGTGAAGGAATATTTGAATTCCTGAGCAAAATGAATTATGCATGATCATTTTCCCTAATAACCTAGTAAATATGAATAGTGTAGTGTCCCCAAGGCCGAGCCCCATTGTAAACCACGTTCTAAAAGGAATTGTAATTATGTTTCATAGGCTGGTGAGCCAAGTTTTTATAAGTTGGAGGCTTATGTGTTTGTTAGGCCAGGGATCCTGAGTGTTGAAGGCCAAGAGCCTGTTGTTGTATATGTAATCATGCAGAACACTTAATAAAATATAAACACCACTAGGTGCAGACCGACCACGATGAATGAGTGAAGGGGGACTAAGCATCCACATAGTGGGAAAGGAATTAGGGGCTGGAAGGTGGGAAACAGGCTAAGTGTTGAGCCTGGGGGCTAAGCCTAGGGGGCTTAAGCCTGGAAATAATATTTTAATATTATTCCAAAAGAACATGCACATTTTATGTTTCATTTCATCCTAAGTTTTGGAAAGGGTAAGCGTGCAAAGGGGATGCATGCTGATGGAACACATGCAGTTCCAAGGGTGACAAGTGTCATCCCCGGTGCATGCAAATATAATGGCCAGGAGGATCCATGAGAGTAACCTCTCCTCCATTCTACCTGACGGTCTGAAGGTGAATGATCGGACCTCTGCAAAAGAATACCCTGGTGCATCCCTGAAAGCCGAAAATCCTGGGTTGACTTCTGAGATAGTCGGTACCACCCTGTCTGAACAGTTCGAACCTGTGTTGACCCTGCGTGGATTGTTTGTCACGCATCCCCAACAACCAGAGCGTGAGTCTATTCTATGCTGGTAGATTGGGAAATAAGAAGTGACCAGCCATTGTTGAACCTGTTGAGAAGCTCGTGTCTATTTTCCCCGTGAGTTGTTGTGACCACATAGTGTTGGACTGCGTGGGGACTTGTTGGCCAGTGGTACAATGTTCTCTCCAGATGAGAGAGGTGACTGAGGTTGTAAGAATAGGTTGTTGTCCTGTGAGCGATTCTCTCTAGGTGAGAGAGTGCGTGGAGGAAGGAGAGGACCCCTGGAAGGAACCCTGTAGCTGCCACAGAGCCCAAAGACTTCTGGTCCAGCCTGTTTCTATAACCCAAGGCAAGGGAGATTAGTAGCCAAAGGATTGTCCAGGTGACAGAGAAGGTGTATTCTCCTAGGGTGGAATAGGCATGTGGGGAATGAGGGATTGTGGGAAGGGAGCGTGGGAGGTTCCTGGGAGTGAATTCCTTCCTTGTGGTTGTGTGTTGTTTTTCTTGTAACCTCAGCTAGCCTAGTATTCCTTGTCTTGGGGTGGAGCTTAGTCCCAACTCGGGGGTGACCCACTGCTAAGCTAATGAGCAGTGTGGTCTAAGGCTGGGAGGTTCGTGGAAGGCCTACAATTGGTTGGTGGAATCTACCACTGTTTTACAGATAAGTACCAAATGATGCTTTAATTGTGTTTTGTATCTCTGTGTATTATAATTATCATGCATTCTGTTGTGCATTTGGATTAATGTATTTTCCATGGATTATTTATGTTAAAATGATTCTTATGCTTACTCTGAGCTTAAATGTATTTCTTTGCTTAAATGCATGTGATTAATTATGAATGAGAATGTGTTATTTTGCATAGTAACACCTACACGGTAGCCAAGGTGTGCTACAGTTATTCTGGGTTATCTACCCAGTGGTGTTATAGTAACCTTGGTAGCCGAGTAAAAGGGGTGTTACAGTTTGGTATCAGAGCGATTAAACAAAGTAGCAGAAAAGGTGTGCTACAATTTGGTATCAGAGCGATTAAACAAAGTAGCAGAAAAGGTGTGCTACGGTTTGGTATCAGAGCGATTAAACAAAGTAGCAGAAAAGGTGTGCTACAGTTTGGTATCAGAGCCCAAGGTTTCGACACTGAGCCCAGATGGGCCAATGGAGCGGTCTTTGGACCGAGAATGCGAGGGGAAATTGGGTCTAGAAGGCCAATTTCATACCCTGGTTTGCTCCAAAATGTCAAGGAGTTACTTGACGAGTTTTAAAGATCAGGAGGTATAGTGGCGTTATGAAACCGCAGCCAGTGTGGTATGAGTCCATAGGGAGAGAGGACTCCACACTGATGGTGTAGGAGATCTAGGATCTATTCAGGAGGGAAGGTGAACCCTTGTGACCTTCAGATCTGAAAAGTGTGCATGGGGTTTAAAGCCCTTTGGATATTGCACAGGAGTGTGGAAATCACGATACGCGGAATCCCGAATTAGTCAGGACCATCCATCTCGAAGGGATAGGTGGCGATAATAAAGAGCCCGTCGACATTTTTAATGTCGAAATATCGGGATATCGGCATTCGTGAAATCGGAAGTCACGATGAAAAGAGGTCGGGAATTTTCATGCTAAAAGTTCCGAGAACGATCCGAGCCGTCCGTTGTGGGGACATGTGGCAGAGATCGAGCGACCCATCGGTATATCAGCTACCGAGGTTTTGAGTTGACATAGAACTTTGTCATTAGGGAATCGCAATTTGCGAAATCTTGAGATTGGATCTGATTTGTCCATCAGTTGGGACACGTGGGCGAGATTGAGAGCCCATCGACATATCAGGGTTCGGCATTTCACGAATCCTGAAGACAAGGCACCCGGAGCATTTGAAATCATGAAATCGATAAATAGTGAGAAGTAGCGAGGACTTTCCATTCTTGGGGACGCGTGGTTGAGATCGAGGCAGTCAGGAAAGTTTCGAAAGGAGAGTCATCCATCGAGGAATCGAGATTTGGGGAATAGTGAATCCTGAGGACATATGTGTTTCGGCATTGGAAAGTCTGAAACCCCGATAGGAGGTATGACTATGGTCATATAAGGGGAGGTCGTGTGAACCACGAGTTTAGCCGGAGGGCTAACGAAAGTTAGAGTGCATTGGTGTTTGGAAGCCCGAAATGTCGAAAGGATCTGCGTCGTAGATCTGAGAAAGATCTGACCATTGGATATTATTAGAAATGGACGTGGACACATGGAGATGTACCACGTGCCAGTAGGCCGAGAATAGAAGCGAGAGAGGTGGGACCCATTGACGTCGTTAAAAGTGAAGTGGACCCTCGTGAATGTACCACGTGCCACTCTAGTTGTGGGTGACCATTGTACTATGTGGGCCCGGAGGGTAATGTAAATCAGAATTTTGGAAGTCGGGGGTTGGAAAGGAAAGCAAGTTTGAAATCCTCGTGGGCCGAAACCTCAAAACTCGAAGTCCTGAAATTCTGAAGTACCGAAAATGAAATCTTCAAAAACCCAAAAAATGAAGTCCTGAAATTGCAGAGCCGAACGAGAACTCAGAAAACTTATTTGAATCAAAATGTCTTTCGTTCTTGTTCGTATTGGCTTATAAATGTTATGAATTGTTTCAGAAGGAGTAATGGCCTGACAAACTTCGAATTTAATTGCACAGTGCATGTGCAGAGCTCAACGGAGGTCAGGATTCCAGTTAAACAACGTCGAGTATGGAGTGGGGGAAAGTGCATATTACCCCCGAAATGAAAGATGAATGGGAAGGAAAGGATGTCAATACGGGAGTGGAAGGATCGAACTCCAACGGGCATGGAAAAGAGAAGGATAAGGAAGGACACATAATGAAAATCATTGAAGGATTGCAAAGAGAGGCCAAGGCTCACCGAGCTGATAGCCGAAAGCTTATGAAAGTCATGGATCGGCAGGGTGCACTAAACTTAAAATTTTTGAAGAGCCTGGAAAGAATAGAGAAGAAACTCAAGAAGGGAAGAGACTCAAGTACGACACAGAACCCATGGGAGAAGAAGTAGTTCAAGGTCCGTGGTAGCCGACATCTTAGTCGCTCCCATGGACATTCTGACAGGAAGACACACAGTAGTTCAAGCCCATCCCCTACCAGAAAACATCAAAAAACTGGAAAGGAGGAATTGAAGGGAGAGATGAACAAGATTAAGCCTCCAACATTCGATGGAGAACATAAGAAAGAGGAAGATGCCGAGACATGGTTGCTTGGCATGAAGAAATACTTCCAACTATAGAATTATTCTACCCATGCAGAAGGAAGAATTGTAATGTACCAACTGAAAGGAAAAGCATCCATGTGGTGGGATCAGTTTGTGCAGGTGCAACGCATCAGAGAGAAAGAGGTCACTTGGAAGGAATTTAAGAGGTATTTCAAGAAGAAATACCTGACTAAAAGATACTATGACAGAAAGATGAAGGATTTCTTCGAACTCAAGCTAGGCAGCATGACTATTGATGAGTATGAACGAAGTTTTCTGGAACTACAGAAGTATGTTCCATTCATCAAAGACGAGGCTGTCAAGATTCAGAGGTATCTGAGTGTACTGCCACCTTCCATTGGTGACAAGATTCAATATGATGATCCTAAGTGTTTGCACTCTATTCGTCATTGTGTGAGCAAAAAGTGAGTGCTTACATGCCCAGTTGGGCTCTGCTAGGCATGACAGTTGTGAGGTAAAAGGTTAGAAAAAGAAACAACTAAGTTATAAACAGAAATCAAACTAAAACTAATTAAAACTATGAGCATGTAAAAAAATTAAAAACAAATGTAAATGGACCAATATCACCAATGTATTAGCTGATCTGATTGA
>ML809390.1:142582-159748 GCA_009831015.1 Picea engelmannii
TACAATGTGTATTGCCAAAGAATGAGTCCTTAGCAATCTCAGCAGCATAACAATACAAAGAATTCCTTGAGAAAATGGTGGTCATTCATGGCTTTTTATAGCCAAGCATTGGGTTATTATGTGGCCTCTTTTGAATGTGAAAAAGGGGCTCTTTAGGTCACAATTAGGTCTTTGACCAGCCCACCATGAGGATTGAGCTCGGATTTGGTGTCAAATCGACTTGGGAGTTGATCCATTAGTGGTTGGGAAGCCGACCAGTTTCAATAAATGCGTTGTTTAGTAGGCGCGCGGGTTTTTAGCCCAACAGCGGCGCCTTTTGCACATATGCGCGCTTTGTACGATTCTATTGCACGCATACGCGCGCGCACTCAGATGATGTAAAGCTCCCTTCAATTTTTTGGCCATTTTGTATAGTTTTGACCTCTTTTTGCAATGTTGTGGCATTAATCTTGTGCTATGAATGACTCCAGTCCTGTTTTGATGATGTGGAGTTCTTGTCTCCACATGCGGACGAAATTTCAGTGATAACACTAAGACTATGGAAGAAAAAATAAGAAGGGTGAAATGCTTATGCGAACAACAAAGAGAAAAGCCTACCTTTCGGAAGGCTTGGGATGACCAAAAGAGGTTTAAGAAAGAACAGAGGCAAAAGGGAAATAGGCCTCCCTTTTTCAAGAATGGACCTGGGCAACAATCATCCTTTAGAGACCCCAGGAAAGTTGAAGGGAGTGAGCAGATGCCAAGGCCTCCACCTATGGAGTGTTGGGGCTGTAAAGGGAATCATAGGTACAGAGACTGCCCCCACAGAAAAGACAAAGCAAGAACTGTCCATACTGTTTAGCAAGATGAAAGAATGGAGGATATGGACAGTAGAATGTCGAGGATCTATGCAGCCCTGGACAACAAGCAAGCAAAATTTCAATCGCACATGATTGAAGTGGAAGGTACGATTAACAACCGACCACTTGTTATTTTAATTGATTTAGGGGCTAGCCATAGTTATGTAGATCCTAGAGTGGTGGAAATTTTGCATCTAATGAGAAGAAAACATGAGAAGTCTTGGGTAGTGCAGTTAGCCATAGGGACCAAGAGGAAGGTCACTGAATTGGTTAAGTCATGTTCAGTGGACATGAAAGGAATGAGCACTAAGGTTGAATTGAACATTCTTCCTTTAGGATCATATGATTGCTTAATTGGGATGGACTGGTTGGACCAACACCATGCCCTTCTAGATTGTCGTAACAAGAGGTTCACATGCCTAAACGAAGAGGGAAATCAGGTAACAGTCCAAGGAATTCCCAGATCCATGGTTGTGAGGGAAATCTCAGCCATGTTGTTGAAGAAATGTTACCAGAAAGGTTGTCAATTATATGCAACTCGGGTGGAAGAAGCATCTCGAGATGTAGTATCAAATCTGGAAGATCATGAAGTACTCAAGGAGTTCAAGGATGTATTTCAGGAGGTACCTGGACTACCTCTGAAGAGGGACATCGATTTTTCTATAAATTTGATGCCTGGAGCAGCTCCAGTTTCGAAGGCTCCTTATAGAATGAGTATGCCAGAGCTGAAAGAGTTGCAATTGCAGCTCAAAGAGCTACTGAAGAAAGGTTACATTCACCCCAGTGTGTCACCTTGGGGAGCCCCAGTCCTATTCATGAAAAAGAAAGATGGGACGTTGAGGTTGTGCATTGATTTTCGACAGTTGAATAAGGTCACTATCAAGAACAAGTATCCTCTACCAAGGATTGATGATCTTTTTTATCAGTTGAAGGATGCGAAAATATTTTCGAAAATAGATCTCTGATCAGGATATCACCAAGTGAGAATAAAGGATGAGGACATCAGCAAGACCACCTTTAGAATAAGGTATGGTCATTATGAGTTCACAGTGGTGTCGTTTGGATTGTCCAACATGCCTGTTGTTTTCATGTGCTTAATGAATGGAGTGTTCGGCGATTATTTGGACAAGTTTGTCATAGTCTTCTTGGACGACGGCTTGGTGTATTCCAAGACAGAGGAAGAACATGAGCAACACCTAAGAATGGTGCTACAGGTGTTGAGAGAACACCGGCTATACGCAAAACTGAGCAAGTGCTCTTTTTATCAAAGACAGATCCACTACTTGGGACATATTATATCTGAAGAAGGGATCGTTGTGGATCCTGAAAAGGTACAGGCTATTAGAGAATATCTAGTGCCAAGGAATGTGGCAGAAGCTAGATCTTTTATGGGTCTGGCAGGCTACTATAGGAGGTTTATAGCTGAATTCTCAACGATAGCCCATTCTATCACTTCCTTGCAAAGGAAGGGAAAGAAGTTCCAGTGGACTAAAGAATGTGAGAGCAGCTTCCAGTGATTGAAGCAGCTGCTAACTAGTGCTCCAATCCTAAAGATTGCATATCTAAACAAGGATTATGTAGTGTGCACAGATGCATGTAAGGAGGGGCTGGGAGGAGTTCTCAGCCAAGAGGAATTTGTAGTTTGTTATGAATCCCGAAAGTTGAAGGAACATGAGAAGAATTATGCCACTCACGATTTAGAATTGGTAGCAATCGTCCACGCCTTGAGGAAATGGAGACATTACCTCATGGGCAAGATATTTGAGTTGAGGACAGACCATAACGGTCTAAAGTATTTATTTGATCAACCAACCTTAAATGCCAGGCAAATTAGATGGCTGGAGTTTTTGTGCAAATATGACTTTGATATCAAGCATATCAAAGGGAAAGAAAATAAGGTGGTTGATGCACTCAGCAGAAAGGTGCATAAATTACATGTTGCAGCCATCAGCATGTACCGGACTGAGATGAATGATAGAATTTTGGAAGATGCAAATGTTGATTTGCAGTACAAAAATCTTGTAGCAAAGCTACAGCAGTGTGAGAGACCACAGACCAAGGAAAGTTACACCTTGGGAACTAATGGTTTACTTCTGTATAAAAACAGAGTGTATGTACCCAATGTCTGAGAGTTGAAGCTGGCAATTCTAAAGGAGATGCATAACGTGGCTTATGTTGGACATCTTGGATATCAGAAGATTGTGGCAGTATTCAAAGGCCATTATTTTTGGTCAGGTTTGAAGAAAGAAATCATTGAATACATCGCCAGATGTATGAAGTGCCAAAAGGTTAAGGCTGAGCACAGGCACCCAGCAGGGTTGCTGCAGCCTTTACCTATTCCTAAATGGAAATGGGACATGGTAACAATGGATTTTATCACAGGATTTCCCAGAACAAGAAAGCAACATGATTCAATTATGGTGGTGGTGGACAATCTTACTAAAGCTGCCCATTTTATTCCACTGAAAACCACCCAGAGAGCAACAGATGTTGTTGACATTTTCCTAAAAGAAGTTGCATGCTTGCATGGAATTCCTAAGACAATTGTGTCTGATAGAGACTCAAAATTCACCTTGAATTTATGGAAAGGATTGTTCAAAGGATTCGGAACGAATCTGAACTTTAGCACAGCGTATCATCCCGAGTCTGATGAACAGACAAAGAGAGTAAACAGAGTAATAGAAGACATGCTGAGAATGTATTTTATGGATAAACCATCAAGGTGGGAAGACTACCTGCATTTGGTAGAATTCACCTACAATAATGGGTATCGTGCATAATTGAAGATGAGCCCGTTCGAAGCGCTTTATGGAAGAAAGTGAAACACTCCAGTGAGTTGGGATAATCCAGCTGACAGAGTAGTAGTTGGGTTTGAACTACTCAAAGAGATGGAAGATCAAATGATAAAAATTAAACATAATCTAAAAGTTGCCAAGGACAGGCAGAAAAGTTATGCTGATAGTAACAAAACCCATAGAGAATTTAAAGTGGGTGACCATGTTTTCCTGAAAGTGAAACCTAACAGGAGTTCCCTAAAGCTGGGAAGTTGCACCAAGTTGGCAGCAAGATTTTGTGGGCCATTTGAGATCCTCGAAAGGATTGGGTCGGTTGCATACATGCTTGCATTACCTGCATCTATGACTGTACATAATGTGTTTCATGTTTCACTGCTTAAAAAATATGTACATGATGCTAATCATATTATCGATTGGACTATGATTCAGGTGGAACCAGAAGGTGTCCTGCAAGTGCATCATGTGCGCATATTGGACAGGAAAAGAAAATAGCTCCGGAATCGATCTATAGAGCTTGTAAAGGTCTAGTGGACCTAGTACGGTCCTGAGGATGCGACATGGGAGAATGAAGAGGTTATGCGGGCAGAGTACCCACATCTTTTTGAAGATTTTGAAAGGCTTGCAGAGACAGTGTAAGTTGCACTGAGGACAGTGCAGAAATAAGGGGAGGGGGATTGTAGTGTCCCCAAGGCCGAGCCCCATTGTAAACCATGTTATGAAAGGAATTGTAATTATGTTTCATAGGATGGTGAGCCAAGTTTTTATAAGCTGGAGGCTTATTTGTTTGTTAGGCCAGGGATCCTGAGTGTTGAAGGCTAGGAGCCTGCTCTTGTATATGTAATCATGTAGAACACTTAATAAAATATAAACACCACCAGGTGCAAACCAACCACGATGAATGAGTGAAGGGGAACTGAGCATCGATAGAGTGGGCAAGGAATTAGGGGCTGGAAGGTGGGAAAGGGGCTAAGTCTTGAGCCTGGGGGCTAAGTGTTGAGCCTGCGGGCTAAGCCTAGGGGGCTTAAGCCTGGGAATAATATTTTAATATTATTCCAAAAGAACATGTGCATTTTATGTTTCATTTCATCCTAAGTTTTGGAAAGGGTAAGCGTGCAAAGGGGATGCATGCTGATGGAACGCATGCAGTTCCAAGGGTGACAAGTGTCAGCCCTGGTGCATGAAAATAAAATGGCTAGGAGGAGTCGTGAGAGGAACCTCTCCTCCATTCTACCTGACGGTCTAAAGGTGAATGATCGGACCTCTGCAAAAGAATACCCTGGTGCATCCCTGAAAGCCGAAAAGTCTGGGTTGACTTCTAAGATAGTCGGTACCACCCTGTCTGAACAATTCGAACCTGTGTTGACCCTGTGTGGATTGTTCGTCATGCATCCCCGACAACCAGAGCGTGAGTCTATTCTATGCTGGTGGATTGGGAAATAAGAAATGACCAGCCATTGTTGAACCTGTTGAGAAGCTTGTGTCTATTTTCCCCGTGAGTTGTTGTGACCACGCAGTTCTGGACTTCATGGGGACTTGTTGGCCAGTGGTACAACGTTCTCTCCAGGTGAGAGAGGTGACTAAGGTTGGAAGAATAGGTTGTTGGCCTGTGAGCGATTCTCTCCAGGTGAGAGAGTGCACGGAGAAAGGAGAGGACTCCTAGAAGGAACCCTGTAGTTTCCACAGAGCCCAGAGACTTCTGGTCCGACCTGTTCCTGTAACCCAAGGCAAGGGAGATTAGCAGCCAAAGGATTGTCTAGGTGACAGAGAAGGTGTATTCTCCTGGGGTGGAACAGACATGTGGGGAATGAGGTACTATGGGCAGTGAGCGTGGGAGGTTCCTGGGAGAGAATTCCTTCCTTGTGGTTGTGTGTTGTTTTCCCTGTAACCTCAGCTGGCCTAGTATTCCTTGTCTTTGGGTGGAGCTTAGTCCCAGCTCGGGGGTGACCCACTGCTGAGCTGATGAGCAGTGTGGTCTAAGGCTGGGAGGTTCATGGAAGGCCTACACTTGGTTGGTGGAATCTACCACTGTTTTACAGATAAGTACCAGATAATGCTTTAATTATGTTTTGTATCTCTATGTATTATAATTATCATGCATTTTGTTGTGCATTTGGATTAATGTATTTGCCATGGATTATTTATGTTAAAATGATTCTTATGCTTACTCTGAGCTTAAATGTATTTATTTTCTTAAATTCATGCGATTAATTATGAATGAGAATGTGTTATTCCACATAGTAACACCTACACGGTAGCCAAGGTGCGCTACAGTTATTATGGGTTATCTACCTAGTGGTGTTATAGTAACCTTGGTAGCCGAGTGAAAGGGGTGTTACAGTTTGGTATCAGAGCGATTAAACAAAGTAGTAGAAAAGGTGTGCTACAATTTGGTATCAGAGCGATTAAACAAAGTAGCAGAAAAGGTGTGCTACAAATAGTCCAGTGAGCAGTGTTAACACAAAATGTATTCTTGTGAAAACCACAAGCTTTTGAATGGAAAGAATGCAAAATATTAAAATATTCACTAGGAAATTGGTACTAGAATGCCCAGATGCATGAGAAGGATGTATGTGTTTTTAGTGAGCCTTAATCCCAATGAAAATCCTTACCTTGGAATGGAAAGTTTCCAGGAAATGCAAATATTCATCCAAGTTTTAAGGTGAAAATGCCTTATCCAATTCAGAGTGAAGGTGAGATCCCGAGAAGGTCTAGTAGAACCTTTATGGACATTCATGGAGGATCCCTAAATGATTAAGTCCTGATTTGGAATGGTTCCTGGAAGAAAACCTTTGTTTTATATCGGTAGGATTTACATCCATTGATCTGGAAGAGATGAGAGATCTTGATCATTGGTCGAACAACACTACCATCAGAGTGACCTAGTGTAAGGTTGAAAAGTAACTTCAATGAGGAAAACTCTAAGTCAACAATATTCATTGATCTATCAGAGGGCTTGAAGCTAAAATTGTGACCATTGATGTCATGTGTAAGTCTGTCGAGAGGAAGATTGTCAGAGGCCTGGAGAAAGGGCTCAAGATAGGAGTCTGATGACTGGGGAGTATGAGGACCATTGATGTACTGGGAGGTGTCCCATAAGATTTCAATTGTTGGATATTGTATGATCTAATATGAGGTGGAAGGATCAAGAACCATAACTATCATGCAATATTTATAACCAAGTGAGCCATGACCACCAGATGAAGTGAACGAGGCTCACCATATTCTTCAGAGTGTGTGTCGTCAGAGTGAGTTGGTCCAAATTGTATATGGAACTAGGATTGATGCATTCTTATGGTGAAGGACTCTGAGAAAGGATATGATTTGTAGATTTTCAAGTGGGTATACAATATGATCTCATTCATAGGTCATTGTGGGTCCCTCTTAGATAAATTTAGGAGAAGGGTGTTGAGACAGGTGAAAATATTCACGTAAGTAGAAGGACTGAGGAGATTAGAGTTGTCGGTATCCAAGTTTGAGAGTCATTAGATCCTTAGGAATGATCCATCAAAGAGGAGATATCGGAGTAGGGATCAATCTTAATAGTTTGGTATTACAATGGGAAGGTGTTTGAATCACTATAAAGCATTGATCTAGTGGTGAGAAGTAAATCTAACCATCAGATTGAGGGTGTACAGGTCCCTGGTTATCGCAGTGAGTCCTTAGAGATATTTTTGTGATATTTGGAGGTCGAACGAGAAGGGTTGTAGAGTGAGATTTTCCTCAAGGTAAATGTTATATACAACAACAGAATAAGTAAGAAATCTGAGAGGACCAAACTTGAACTCCTAGCATGAGGGAAAAAGAGAAACTAACATCCCACCAGCCTAAGTGGAATCAGGGGGTTAGTGTGTTGCAGAGTGGCATCAAAGAAGATTTCAAACTCTAGGATTGAATTGGTCACCAAGACCACTTGACTTCTTTAAAACACCTTTTAATTTTCCAAAAATGCACATTTAAAATGATTGTTGATGTAATGGCTAATAATGGTTTGTTGTTTTAGCACATAGGACACCTTGAGAGGAAAGCAGAGGTGAATGGTGTAGAATAGCATGGAAGACACCTCACACCTTATAAATGGGGAATCTGATGGTAATAAGACCATAGAAACCCCTCCACACTTAGTAGCCACTATCAGAAGTCTGAAGGAAGACAATGAGAGGCTCGTGAGAGCTTAGGTTGAACAGGAAAAACTAAATGTATTGCTAATGTAGATCTTGTTAGAAATTAAGAAGCACCTACAACAAGGCACAACCACTAGTAATGAAAAATTGCAATAATTGGAGAGGTTGAAAACCCCTTCAGATGCCCAAAATCATAGATTAAACCATAGAAATATAGGATAAAATTCTTCCAATAAGAGGCGTCATGAATCAAATAAAGGAATATGTAGTGGAAATATTTCCACAAATTCATCCATTGGGAATAAAAATTTAGAGGAGTTGTCTAGCAGTAACATGAGATTGAGTATTCATAGGAGGAAGAAAAAGAGACACTAAGAGAGCTATCTGACTGAAGATTTTAAGAAGGCTAAGCCACCTACCTTTTATGGAGAAATAAAGAAGGGAGAAGAAGTTGAGGCTTGGTTATTGGGATTGAAGAAGTATTTTTAGGTACATAATTACTCGGAAAATACAAAGGAAAATATTTCCATTTTCAATCTAAATGGAGGAGCTTCCATATGGTGGGAAGACCTCAAGGAAGTTAAAGGGTTGAAGGAGAGCTAGATGACCTGGAAGTAGTTTGAAAAGTATTTTAAAAGTATTACCTATCAGAGAAGTACTTTGATGGGAAGATCAAAATGTTCCATGAACATAAGTTGGGAAAACTTACTATGGATTCCTATGCTAAGACATTTTTGGAGTTGTTGAGGTACGTTCATTACCTCAAGGATGAGAAAGAAAGGATATAATGTTTTCTCAGTGGATTACCACAGTCCTATCACAACATAATTGAGTTTGATGAGCCTAAAACATTAGAGAATACCATTAGGAAGGAAAAATGTTGTTATGATCAGTCTAAGCATAACCAAGAGCCTTCTAATGATTGGAAGAGAAAGGATGAGAGTAGATTCCATAGAAATGGATTCAAATCATTTCCATATAAGAATCCAAAATTAGGTTCTTAGTTTAGTTAACCTAGAAGGATTATGCATCAACATAATTTTCCATCTCATAATGGAAACAAACCAGTAAAGAAAGTCATGAGAGAAAGAGTATAGGAGCCAAGAAAGGGCCTTTACAATGTTTGGGTTGTGGAGAGGCACATATATTAAGAGATTTGTCTCACACATAGCGAGGCAAAAAAAGGGTTTATCATGTTCAAGAGGATACTAGGTCAATGATGTGGCCAGAAGTGTGCCTGGAATATATGTTGTTGTGGAAAATCGACAAGCAAACCGCCGAGATTTTTTAGTGTAGTTGAAAGGTATAATTTCCAAGCAACCCATCTCTATTTTAATTGACCCTGGATATAACCTTAGTTATGTCTCACCTCAAGTTGTTGAAGCATGTTCCTTACAGAGAAAGAGACATGCAAAGGCATGGTTGGTTTAGTTGGCCATAGGGACAAAGAGAAAAGTAGCAGAAGTAATAGAGGCTTGTTCATTTGAAACAAGTGGAATGCAAACTCAAGCATCCTTGAATATCATACCTCGAGGATCGTATGATGTGTGGTTAGGCATGGACTGGTTATCATTTCACAAAAAAAAATTGAATTGTTGTGATAAGACCTTAAAGTGTGAAGATGAAAAAGGAAATGCAAGAGTTTTGCAAGGAATTCAAAATCCAGTTTTAGTTATACAAATATCAATTCTACAAATTAAGAAATTTAGTAGAAAATGATTCCCCTTGTATGCAATACAAGTGCTCAACTTAGTAGAGGGCAAGGAGTTGGAAGCTGAAGATCGCCTAGTGCTATGTGAATTTAGATATGTGTTTATAGAGGAGTTGTTTGTCTCCCTTCTAAGAGATATCTTGTTTTTCCTATAGATCTTGTAACTTGGGCAGTACCATCATCAAAAGTACCCTACAAGATGAGCACACCAGAATTGGTGGAGCTAAAGGTACAACTGAAAGAGATGTTGGATAAAGGGTACATTAGGCCGAGTGTGTCTCCATAGGGAGCACTGACATTGTTTGTAAATAAAAAGGATGGTACATTGCACTTGTGCATTGACTAAAAACAATTGAACAATATGACCATCAAGAATAAGTATCCATTTCCTAGGATTGATGATCTCTTTGATCAACTGAGAGGAGATGCAATTTTCTCTAAGATTGATTTGAGATATAGATATCATCAATTCGGTATTAAGGATGAATACATCCACAAGACAGCCTTTAGAACAAGATATGGAAACTATGAGTTTGTGGTAGTTCCATTTGGGATTATCAATGCACCAACTACAATCATTTTCTTAATGAATATTGTTCTCATCAAGTCCCTGGATAAGTTTGTCTTAGTGTTTTTTGATGATATTGTAGTATATTCCAAGACTAGAGAAGAGCGTGAAGAGAATCTCATCAATGTGCTACAAGTGTTGAGAGGTCACTAGTTGTATGATAAGTTTAGAAAAAAAGTGACTTCTTTCAAAAGGGAATTAAGTTCTTATGCCACATAATATCAGCAGAAAGAGTGGAAATAGATCCTGAAAATATCAAGCAAATCATAGATTGGCATTCCCCTCAAAATGTGATAGAGGTAATGTATTTCATGGGATTATTTGGATATTATAGAAGGTTCATTAAGGGATTTTCAAATATCGGTCATCATGTTACTTCATTACAGAGGAAAGGGAAGAAATTGGTATGGTCAGCAGAGTGTGAAGCTAGATTTTAGCGGCTAAAGCAAATTTTGACCAATGCCCATGTTTTGAATATTGAAAACCCTGAAAATGATTTCTTAGTCTGTATTGATGCTTTCCAAGAAGGAATCAGTGAAATTGTTATGCAGGAAGGAAAAGTGATCAACTATGAATCAAGAAAGTTGAATGAGCATGAGAAACACTATGTCACACATGATCTGGAGCTCACAACAATTGTGCATGCGTTGAAGATGTGGAGACATTACTTTCTCAGAAGGAAGTTTGTCTTGATGACACACCATTCTAGTTTAAACTATTTTTTTTACTAGCCAAGATCGAATGCTAGATAGACCAAGAGGATGGTGTTGATTATCGAGTTTGATATTTTGATAAAACACATAAAATAAAAGGAAAATATAGTGGAAAATGCACTCAGTCAGAGTGTGCATACCATACACTTAGCAGCAACAAGTGTAAGAGAGTATGAAATCAACCAAAGGATTAGAACCCTCTTTCAAGAAGATGAACTTTTCAATCAGACAAGAGAGGTATTGCAACATGAATCTAGAGAGAAAAAGTATGAAGGGTATCATCTTACAACCAATGGAATGTTGTTGTATAACAACAAGTTGTATGTGCCAAATTCAACAGAGTTGAAGCATTTGATCATGGATGAATTCCATAGGATACCTTATGTAGGTCACCTTGTTTATCATAAAATGGTAACAACAGTAATGCAGTTGTATTACTGGCCGAAAATGAAGTAAAAACTTTTTGAATACATTGTCAAGTGTTTGGAGTGTCAACAGATCAAGGTTGAACACAAACACTGTGAAAGACTATTACAATCTTTGCAAGTTTCGGAATGGAAATGGGAAACAACATCCATGAATTTTATTACTGGTTTGCCAAGAACATTTAGGAATCATGATGCAATTATGGTAGTTGTGAATAATATTAGCAAGGAAACTCACTTCATTCCTATCAAATATACTTTTAAAGTTATATATGTTACAAAAATCTTCATGAAGGAAATTTTAAGATTGCATGGTTTACCTAAGACCATAATTTTAGACAAAGATGCGAAGTTCACTTCAAGATTTTGGAAAAATGTGTTTGTAGTCTTGGGACCACAGTAGCATTTAGTATGGCCTACCATCCTCAAACAGATGGTCAGACCGAAAGAGTGATTAGAGTGTTATAGGACATGTTGAGGATGCATGTTATGAATCAACCCAAGTAGTGGGAAGAATATCTACCCCTGGTAGAGATTTCCTATGGAAATGGTTATTAGGAATCATTGAAGATGATCCCATTTGAGGTTTTGTATGGAAGGAAGTGTAGAGTTATAATCAATTGGGACAGTCCAATGGATAAGATTTCACTTGGACAAGAATTGTTGAAGGAAATGGAATATGAAATGACCAATATAAGGTAGAACTTGAAAGTGTCCCAGGATAGAAAAAAGATCTATGCAGAAAGTAAGAGAACCCATAAAGAGTTCAAGGTGGGAGATCATGTGTATCTCAGGGTGAAACCCAAGAGGAGTTCCCTAAGGATGGGAACATGTACTAAGTTAGCACCTTGTTATTGTGGACTATTTGAAGTCCTAGAAAGAGTGGGACCAGTAACATATAGACTTTCTTTGCCACCTATTGTTAGAGCTCATAATGTGTTCCATGCATCTTTATTAAAGAAATATGTTCATGATTATAATTATGTTATTGACTGGATTGTGATACAGGTGGAACCAGAGGGAGAATTCTAGCCTGAACCTCAATGCATTATGGACAAGAGAGAAAAAATGCTTCAGAACCAAGCCAATGTGCAGGTCAAGGTGAAATAGAAGCACTTTGGATCAGATGAGGCTACTTGGGAACTGGAAGATGCCATGAGAGTGGAATACCCATTTTTGTTTTATGTATAATTGTGTATATATGGTGTTTTAAATACCAAGGACAGTGTTTCATTAAGAAGAAGGGGAATGTAACACCCTGTTTCCCCCCATAACTATAATTATGTTGAGACTTCATATAAGTGTTATTATGAAGCATGTAATTATGTTGATGATTAACAGAAAAAATCAGATAGTTGACTGAGAAGGAAAGGCCTTGAGTATTGGCCATGATATCACAAGTGGAAATTGGTGAGGTGGAACTGAGAGGTTTCAATGAAGAAAATAAGAATCTTACTTAGCATTCCAGCCTACACCTACAAATTGAATGCATCACCTTCCAACATACTTAGATATGCATAGATATACATGACTAGTTAAGGAGAGAAGGATTGGTGGTTGAAGAAGTTATAAATGTTGGAAGATATGGATTTGGGATAAGAAAGAGTCAAATATAAATTGACAGAAGGATACCCTAGATTTCCCCTTTGATTTCTAATCCCTGAATGGAGGGTTTCATATGAAATAAGTCACGGGAATTCCGAGGAATGTGTGGAAGAAGATATCAAAGGTGGAAAACATAATGGGGAGTTCAAAATGAACATAATTAGTAGTAGAATAGATGAACATATGTGGAAGAAGAGGGGAGAGTTCAAATTCTTGTGCGAGAAAAAGGAGAACGCACTTAGGAGAATTACAGTAACTTGAGAAGTTGTAGACAAATTTTGACAAAGAATCATAGTGAGCAGAGTGAGTTGTTGACTCAAAAACATATGGTGCAATGAGTAGAGGAATTAACGGGAACATATATGAATAATAGAGGAAACTAGGAAGCTATTTCTGGAGAAAATATAAATCTTTCCCAAGAGATTAATGGCCACCCTGGAACATAGAAGACCCATATCCATATTGGATAAATAGAGGACCGTGTCTTGGTGCTTACTAGAAACAAACCAACACTAGTAAGGGGAGGTCATTGAGGGACTGTATAGAAAAGAAGGGACTCCCTTGTGCTAATTAAATCTAGTTGAGAAGGTGTCTAATAAACCAGTGGAGGTCATGAGCTTAGTGGGAAGAGGGAAACTTTTGTTGCAACTAGTGGAGTGAAGGAGATTAACCTTCCTAGACCATTTTGGACATGCAATTCAGTTGAATCAATCCCCTTGTGGTATCATGGCTTATTATGGTAGTGGCATGTTGTAGAAAGGCATAATATAGCATAGCCTGCAGTTGGAAGGAAAGGCTTCCTCTCTCAACTAGTTGGTTGGTCTAGTATTCCACTGAACAAATAAGTGTTTTATCTTGAAATGTTTGATTTATGTTTAGTGATGCAAATATGTTGTTTTATGGTTTCTATGGTAAATGTGAATATGTGAATATATAGCTGAATTCCTGAGTAAAATGGATTATGCGTGGTCATTTTTACTAATAATATCGTAAATCTGAATAGTCTAGTGAGCAGTGTTAACAAAGAGTGTATTCTTGTGAAAATTGCAAGCATTTTGAATGGAAATCTTGCAAGATATAAAAATATTCACCGGGAAGTCAATAGAGGAATGCCCAGATGCCTGAGAAGGATATATGTGTGGGTAGGGATCCTTAAGCCCGGTGAAAATCCCTGCCTTGAAATGGAAATTTTGCAGGATATGCAAATCTTCATCCATGTTTTGAGGTGAAAATTTCTTAGCCTGTTTAGAGTGAAGGTGAGAACCCAAGAAGGTCTGGTAGAACCTTGATGGACATGCTTGGATACTCCCTGAACAATTAAATCTTGATTTAGACTATTACAAAGAATAAAATATGTGTTTTACATTGAGAGGATTTATGACCATCGATCTGGAAGAGAAGAGAGATCCTAACCATTGGTCGGAAAACACTGCCATCGGAGTGACCTAATGTAATGTTGAAAAGGGACTCCGATGAGGATGAATTTGAGTCAACAAGATTTTTTGATCTATCATAGTGTTGGAATTTGAAATCGTGACCATTGATGTCATGTGTAAGTCTGTCGAGAGGAATATTGTTGAAGGCGTGGAGAAAGGGATCGAGATTGGAGTCCAATGACTAGTGAGTCTAAGGATCATCGATTAATTGCTAGGTGTCCCATAAGATCTCAGTCATTGGATCTCATATGATTTGATCTGAGGTGGAAGGATCAGGAACCATAATTTTTGTGTAGTTGTAAGCCCCGAGTGAAACCTAACCCTCGGATGAAGTGAACAAGGATCGTCAGATCTATCGGAGTGTGTGTTGTTGGAGTGAGTTGGTTGGATTAGTCTATGGCACTAGAATGGATTCATTCCTATGGTGAAGGACTCCGAAAAAAGATATGAGTTGTGGATTTGTGAGTGGGCATACAATATGATCTCAATCGTAGGTCGTTATGGGTCCCACTTAGACGAATATAGGAGAAGGGTGTTGAGATGGGTGACAATTTTCGTGTAAGTAGAAGGACCAAGGAGATCGGATATGTTGGTCTCCAATTCCAAGATTCGTTGGATCCTTAGGAATGATCCATCAGAAAGCAACCATTGGAGTAGGGATCAATCTTGACTATCTGGTATTCTGACGAGAATGAGTTTGAATCACTATAGATTGTTGATATTTTGGTGAGAAGCAACTCTGACCATCTGATTGAGGGCATATAGGTCCCTGGTTATTGTAGTGATTCCTTAGAGATATTTTCATGATACTTGGAGGTGAGAAGAGAAGTGTTATAGAGTGAGAGTTTCCTCAAGGGAAATTTTTTGTAAAACAAAAGAACAAATAATAAATATGAGAGGACCAGACTTGAACTCCTAGCGACATGAGGCAAGAAGAGAAAAGAATATCCCAGTAGCCTAAGTGGGATTAGGGGGTCAGGTTTGTTACATGCCCGACCCAAGGAATGTACCCCCTTCTCTATGTACAGTTCCTTAGGCTATACCATTCTTTTATTAGGGATTGCAATGCAAGTTGGCTAATAAATATTTGAGATGTGGTTTTGGGAACTCTAGCATCCCAAAATAGAGTCTTGCATTCTTATATTTTATTTTCTTCAAAATTGGCAAAAACTCTTGGGTATTCCTTATGCATAGTCTCATCATGCTCCAATGTAGCATCTTTAGGACCGTAGCAGGTTGATTAGACCTATTATCCCCCATTTCTAGGGATAACTAAGGAGATGATGTCTCGAGGCCCTCAGGTTGCAGACATGGAGTGTTGAGGGATGGACTGACTTGTGATTTCCACTTACACAAATGAATACCCACTTCACCAACACACTTATTTGGTTCATCGTGATGGCATCCATCACATCATCCTATTTCCATAAGACAATGGATCTTGCTCCATGAGGTACAAGTCATGGATTGTGGTAAGTATCACTTTAATACTTGAGGCATTTGAGTATGTTGCATTTAAATCTGCTTTTGAATATTATAGAATGCCTGCTTGGAAATTATGCTATTTTCCATGTTTCACCTTGGTGGTTGACATTGTTCCCTAGTAAGTGGTCACCCTTGGGAAAATTTTTCCTACTGGGAGTTCTCCTCAACGACTCATCATACCATTCCCAA
The DNA here is from genome assembly GCA_009831015.1 of Picea engelmannii. Taxonomy (NCBI): domain Eukaryota; kingdom Viridiplantae; phylum Streptophyta; class Pinopsida; order Pinales; family Pinaceae; genus Picea; species Picea engelmannii. The sequence goes on from ML809390.1 coordinate 158,470, forward strand.
TCATACTTGTCACTTTCCACATTTCATCATTTGTGTATCCCCGCCTTTTATGATTTTTGGGTGTACTGACCCAAGAAGGGATTTTACCCCATTTCATGGGAAGAAGGGGCTAAAGGCCTAGAGGCACGTAGCTGGAAAAAGATAAAATCCAATCATAAACCGTCAAAATGCTTTCCCAGGGATCTCAAGGACAATGAAATGTCTCTCATAAGAAACAGATGGGACCAATGAAAAATAACAATATAAAAATGTCAACCAAGGTAGAGCATGTGTGAGAAATGTTTTTAATGATTAGGTATAAGTCCCACACATTGTATTCAACTTGGGGAAGAAAAGTGTGACTAGGGTAGAGTCAAGGTGGGAAATTGTTTTCATGCTTAGGTAGACGTCCCACCTCTACTTCAACCTAGAAACACTTTAAATAATTAATGGCAATAAATGGGCTTGGAAAAAGGTTGCATTGAAAACAAAGGTACAACGCACCCTCTACAAAGGCACCCAGAAGCGAGATAATATGAACCCTTCTATGTCATGAACCCCATGCCCAAAATTATTTCCCCCATCCACTCCATATTATTTGAATGACTTAGAGAGGGTCCACCTGGGAAACATTCTTTGACTTGAGAAATGACTCACCCAATAGGTCACCTTGACAACTGTTGATTAATTGGGTTGGTTTTCATTGATGTCAACCCTTGAAGAAAGTCTGGTAGCAAATTCTGATAGCAAAAAGGTTTGGGTAATGGACCCAAGTTTGTTTGATGTATAATGGTATGAGTTTTGATATATTTGTAGGTAAGACTATTCTAGATGGATAGTACATGTCATGCCATTTTTTTTGGTATGTGGAACGTCACATAACTCCTCATGGTTAGAGATTTATGGGCATGTAAAGTTGGAGAACCCTCATGAGTCATCTAGAAGCCCCAAAAGGCGAAAGTAGTCAAATTTCATGCAAAGAAGAGATTATTTAAATAATAAAGTGAAGTAACAAAGTCAAAAAAATTTATTTAAATAATAAAGTGAAGTGACAAAGTCAAAGAGGATTATTTAAACGTCCCCAAGGTGTAGGACAGTCGGTGACGGAGTGTGTTGTTAAGCCACTCTGTGTTGAAAAGTCACCGATTCGAAACCTGCGGGGACAAAAAATCCAACCATGTTAAGGGTTGGTGTGGCTCAGGCCGGGTGTGATCCCCGGGTGATTTTGATGGCTTAGATGCCCCTGAGTCGCAGTTTCTCAAGCCACAGGTTAATCCCAATGCCAACAGGTTCGGCCACA
>ML809391.1:2753-15307 GCA_009831015.1 Picea engelmannii
AATGTGTTTAGGGAACCCAAGTTTGATTGAGGAATAATGTAATGAATATCAGTAAATTTATAGGAGAAACTATTCCAGATGGATAGTATATGTCATGATGTTTTATGTGATATGTGTAACATCACATAACTCCTCACGGTTAAAGAGTTATGACCATGTGAAGTTGGAGAACCCTCATGAGTTATCTAGAAGCCCCTAGAAGGTCAACAAGAAGTCAATTATTCTAGAAAGTGTTCAAGAATATTCTTAGTCAATGTGGTTGCAAGGAGAAATTAATTAAATAATAAAGTTGACAATGTGGCTAAGTGGACACTTCTAGAGGAAGCTGCTTGGAGAGTAAAATAAGAGAGAAAGGGTCTCCCATTAGCACCCAATTGAGCATATTAAATATCTACAAGTGTCTGAGGTAAGCAAAGGATATATAAGACAAATTTCAGAGGGAAGGTGAAGTAAAGAAGGCCAAAATTCAAGGGAGGATAAAGTCTTTTGATGATGCTTTCTAAGGTATGTTATTTACAAGTCATCTCAACATTTTCACAATAACTATTTTTCTATAATGATTCAGACAGAGAAATATGGAGGTTGTTAAGACAACATATCCAAGTAACTATGATACAAATTTCATCTTGTAGGTCATTTTAGTTTGGGAGTTACGCTATGTGGAAGATAGAGTTTGCGATTAGTCCTGAAACTAGTCTAAAACATGTGTTCCAGGTAAAAACGTCATATATTATTCATAAAAGATCCAAATTTAGTGAGACAAAATTAATGGGTTATAGTACAATATGTAGTATGTTGTGTACCATTTTCATATATATACATAAAATATTCCGCGTGTGGCATTCTCTACAAGTTCACTCTCCAGAATAAGCCAAAATTTAGCAAGGTATGCCATTTTTTCTATAACTCCTTTTCTGGGAGGTTCTAAGCAGTGAAAATTGGAGTAATTGTAGAAAAGACACCGAAGAAAATTGTGTACCATTTTCAGACCTTTATTCATTACAGGTACACAGTTATTATTGTTGCAAGTTAGGGTTGTTGACTAATCCAAAATTAGTCATGTGAGACTAATGTAAAGTTTGATGAAAATGCTAGTCTCTTGTTGTTGAAGTTAAATAAGGTCTGCATATCTTTGATCACATACACCATGTCTATTACAGAGTTACATGTATGTTTACATTCATTTTTTGATGGTTACATTTTTTCATGACATGGTACATTCTTGAGGCTACATAACAATGAGGTTTGACACATGGTCTTGTGTAAGGGTTTATGGTATTTGGTTTATGGAGAGTATGGTGTATTTATAGAGATATCTTGTTGGTTAACTTGGTGATATTGTGCATATGGTTGAGAGTTGACTTGATGATTGATCTTTGTGAGTAGATCATATTTGGATGATGAGATTGATGAGACATGTTGAGGTGGCAAATTGTTGTGATAGGTTGTGTTGTGCATAATTGATGCACTTGCCTTGGTATAGATTGCTAGTACAATTTGACATATTTCTTTCTATATACAAGTTGGGTCTTGTACTTAAGAAACATATTCCTCTTCTCAGTTGGTGTTGAGATATGCAGTTTGGGTCTTGCATTGAGAGTTGGTGCTCTCTTTGAGTTGTTGCTAATTTCAGTTGATGATGATAAACCCTAAGGATTGTAGTTCGTAATACAAAAGAAACTTATACATATATCTGGTTTTCATTGTGTTCTTTATTGTGATGGTGAATAGTTCTTTATTGTTAATATATGACATTGAGATATGTTTACATGCAAACAACTAAGTGTGAATATAAGTAATGAGTAATGATGTTGTGAATAGTGATGGCTAACTAATTTTTTTTAAGAAGTTGTAAAAAGATCCTCATATTGATTCACCCCCCCTCTTAGTGTGGTCGGTGTGGAAAACACACATAAGTGGTACAAAATTGAAGAATCATGTGGCCACATGTTCAACTGGAATGAAATAAAAGAAAATTTTATCAGAGGCTTTGAATTCATCCTAGAGGAGGCACACTTGTGAGGATTTTAAAAGAAATAAAAAAATTTCTAGAAAAAATAAATCCTGACAAAATGAAAAAGAGAAGAAAATCTAAAGTCGACATAGGGTTGACATCAACTTGCGACTTTGTATCAACACAAAATCAAGACAATATAAGTGCTCAATAATAGACATGGAAAACATAAGTTTTCTAGGACAAAGTTTTTGATGGAAAAGAAGTCATCTTGGAGTAAATAATCATGTAAAGACATTTTATTCAGTATCCAAGGAAGACAAGGAAGATCTAGAAAAACCTGACTTCCCCTCGAGTAATAATGAGGTTGTAGAAGGAGAATGAAATTTAGATGAATCCAAATCACCTGAGTGGATGGACATAGAAATTAAAACCAGGATTTCAACATTTCAATAGATGGTCAACCGAAGATGGTGAGAATAGGTGATTATTTGTTGGACAAACAAAATATTGAAATAGTTGACCTATTGCGAAAATACCAGGATGTTTTCACTTGTGATTACAAAGACTTGAAATGATTGGTGCAAGAGATGGGGGAGATGAAAATCAATCTCATCCTTAGGGCCAAGCCCATTAAAAAGTGACCAAATAAGTTAGCACACAAATATAAACCCATAGTTCAAAAAGAGATAGAGGCAATGTTAGTTGTCGACATCATTTACCTTATTGACAAGTCAAAATGGGCAAGTCCGATGGTCGTGCAACCTAAAAAACATGACCTGAAAAAATAAGAATATGTGTCAACTTCAGGGGACTAAACAAGATAATAGTAATTGATCCATTCCCAACGTCGTTCGTTAATGAAATTATTAATGAATTCATCGAGCATGAATGCTACTCTTTCATAGATGGATTTTCAGGCTACAACCAAGTACCAATTGCAAAAGAGGATCAGGGGAAAACAATATTTGTCTCTGAGCTCAGATAATTCACATATAGAGTAATGTCATTTGGAATCAAGAATGCTCGAACAATATTTTCCTAGATAGTGGTCAAATTATTTCAGGGGTACATCTACAAAACAATGGTTGTGTACTTTGACGACTGGACAATTTACAACCTATTGAAAGATCACATCCAATGGCTTCGAATGATGTTGACAAATCCACTTGTCCTTAAATACCAAAAAATGCATCTTTTCCACATGGCCAATGGGTATCTTGCTGGGGCACATTGTATGTAAAGAGAGCACCAAGGCTGACATGGAAAAAATTAAAGTTATTCTTGACTTGCAATTGCCAGTCAATCAAAAGAAAATAAAAATATTCCTTGGGCATATTGGATACTACCAAAAATTCATTTGCCATTACTCTAATATAACCTTTCCAACTGACGAGTTGTTGAAAAAAGAATTCAAATTTCAATGGATTCAGGAATGTAACGAATCTTTTGAACTATTAAAAATAAAACTAGTAGAAGCATCAATACTTAGATTTCCGGACTGGTCTTGAAAATTCCATGTTCATGTCGATGCATCCAACGTTGTTGTTGGCTCAGTTTTAGCACAACCATATGACGACATGATTGATCACCCTAATGCATACGCCAGTCATAAACTTAATGAAGTAGAATTAAATTATTTGACGACAAAAAGGGAAGCATTGGCCATGATCTTTGCCCTACAAAATTTTTGACATTATTGATTGGAAAACCCATTCATCTTCTTCATAGAACATCAAGCGCTTAAGTATTTAGTAAATAAGTTGGTACATCATGGAAAAATATGTCGATGGATACTACTGTTCTAGGAATTTAACTTTCAAGTAGTAGTCTGACTAGGGAAAAATAATGTCGGCCCAAACCATATATCCCGACTTGAAATAGGAGAATATCCGACTAGGATAGAAGATGAATTACCTGATGCACATATATTTCGGGTCAAAGTTTTCCCCAAAGAAATTGAAGAAATAAAAAAAAAATTAGAAGAGGGGAAGGATTCTAATGATCTCCCAACAAATAAAAATAATATCTTGGCACTGAAAGTATCACCATTCACCCACATGAATGGATACCTCTATAAGTTAGGAACTGATGATATTATGAGAACATTCACCATGGAACATGAACAAGAAGATATAATCAATGAAGCGAGAGGTCACTTTCAAGCCGACACGAAATACAGGAATATCCTTCAGGCAAGCCTCTGGTGGCTGACTCTACATAAATACTATTGATATCTCGTGAAGAAGTGCAACAAGTTCCAGAGAATGGGACAACCTTTGTGGAAAAATGAAATTCCATTACACTTGGTAAATCCTAGTTTATCATTTGAAATATGGGAAATCAAATTTGTAGGTCCCTTCCTGAAAATAGATAAGAGAACAGGGGTGCAGTATATTATCACATTATTTGAATATCTAACCAAGTGGGAGGAAGAAAAACCAATCAAAAATTGTACAAAAGAGACAACAACCAAATTCATATATGAAAATATAATAACTTGATTTGGATGTCCTTTAAATTTAGTGAGTGATTAGGGAACACACTTTGTTAATGGAACAATCAAAGTATTGCTTAAAAAGTTCATTATCTACCACAGGAAGATGACCACCCACAATCTAATGGTGTTGTCGAGTCCTTTAACAAAACATTGCATGAGGGATTAACTAAAATATTTGGACTCGGTAGAGATGATTGGGATGACAAGGTCCCAATAGTATTGTGGGCATACATGACATCATACAAAATATTGACATTCCAAACATTGTTTAAGCTTGTTTATGGTCAAGAAGTTGTAATCCCATTACACTTATGTGCTAATGCAGGAAGGATAACATCCATCCTAGAATTCGACTGTATTTAGATACAAGACAACACTTCTACTAGATTCACCAATTAGAGGAAGAAAAGATGTTGGCACAACAACAACAAGAAGCTCAAAAGAATCAACACAAATCCTGGCATGATCGACAAATCAAGAAAAAAGATATTAATACATGAGATTTGGTATTATTATATGATAGTCAGATAAATGGAAAACCACATAAATTAGGCTATCAAGGAGTGTTAGTAGACATCACAATTCAATATGACACTTGACTAGAAGAGCACATGCACGTTCAGGTTCAGAGAGAAACCCAAGTGTGTCCCTTGTCAGAAAATAAAGAAGGAGGTCTAAGGTAGATGATTTTAAAGGAGAGCTTAGGAAGATTAAGCCTCCTAATTTTGATGGTGATAATAATAAATATTAACATGCAGAATCATAGTTGTTGGGAATGAAGAAATATTTCCAATTACACAATTACTCATCAAATGTAGAAGCCAAAATTACAACCTACCATATTCAAGGAAAATCATCAATGTGGTGGGACTAACTCAAGTAGGTTAAGCACATTAATGAGAAGAGGATATCGTGGAGGCAGTTCAAAAATTATTTTCAAAAGAAATACTTGTTATAACATTATTATGACAAGAATATGAAAGAGTTCTTTGAACTCAAGCTTCAAAGCATGAAAAATGGATGAGCATGAGAGGAGGCTCCTTGAGTCGTTGAGGTATGTTAGATTCATATAGGATGAGAATGTTAAAATCCAAATATTTTTGAGTGGATTATGTTCTTTATACATTGATAAAATTCAGTTTTATGAGCCCAAGACACTGGAATAATCCATAAGAAAATCAAAATATCTTCATGAGTAGAATAAGGGAAGACCAAATTTTCAAAGATCTTGGGATGAAAAAAAGAAAGGAAAGATGGATTATAGGAAGAAAGGATTCAAGTCACCTTTCTTTAGGAATAATTTACAGACATATAGACAAGGGAAACAAACAAAAAATGAATCCACTATGATAGATTCCTCGGGGAAAAGGCTAAGACAACATCGATGTGATGGAGACCACATGTATAATGATTTTAGTCATAAAGGATATAGGATGAGGAATGTGCATAACATTCAAGAAGATGATATAGTGGAAGACATGGGAAAGAGTGTGCCAAGAATTTATGATGAAGATCCCCTCGGGGATCTTAGTACCCACATGTGTAGAGTTATAAATAAACTCTATGCAAGTTCAATATCGAGCTACTCTCAATTATTATATGGGCCCACAGTCCTCAATATTTTCACCAGACCTCTCGGTGCTTTATCCATCCACATGAACATGGGTTGTGACTGAGCTCTTATTCAATTATGCACTCCCACTTTGGCTCTAATCCCTTTTTCTTACCTACCGTCACCAAGCTCTGGAATCCATGGTCTTACCAGAATGTCAGACCATCGAAATTTCCAATGCTTGAAATCAACTTACTAGCGGTCCAATCCGGTGAATTAACATGTGGGAAGCTCCATAACCCATGACCAATGCAGACCGTTGATCAAGATTCCAAATAGACGATTGGATTTTCCTCACGATCACACCTCATGTCACCTTCCAAGTGGGCGATATATGTTAGGATGACGTATTTTGGCACTGGCTATCGGATCATCGGAGTTCCACTCACAACGTATTAACAAGACCTCGATCCGATGTGATGTGGCACTCCACCACATGGATATACTGAAGTGCACATACCATGTTTCACCACTGACTAGGCTTCCACGTGTCACCTTATTTCGTGACTTTCGTATGCTTCATCTCCTGAACGTACTCGAACATGAGTCACTTCCTTAATGTCCATGTGTTTCTTTCTTACTGCCTATACACATGTGATGACATGTACTGCCCTAGACTGTCGGACTTCTCTCTACGCTTGGGATTTCCCTGTGCCCGATCCAATAGGTTAACTTCTGAGCACCTTCTTCGATCTGATATCCTCTAAACCATTGATCTACTAGTTGAGTGGATGTCTTGATCTCTTCTCCATCACACTTCCGCTATGCCTCAGATCACCATTGGTTTCTTCTTTTCAACGAATGTTTTCCACGTATGTTGAACACCGGGTCGTTGGGAAAATTTATAGACTTCACCTATTCTTACGATGTCTGATCTCTAAAAGGATCTGGACCATTGATCCTGTAAATGATCAACGATCACAAATTCACCATCTATGCATCCCGACTAGGGAGTCTTTCAACCATAGATCTAGCGGCTTCATCCATATCTAATCTAAGATGTTATTTTCTCATCGACTATAATGAGAACCATTGATCTCATTTAGGTATAGATTATTTCCCTGACTTAACTCTCTGACACCTCAAAAACTACGATAAGGTTTCCTTCTGTCAATATCGCATTGGAATCGAGGGTCAGATCTTATTCTCACCACCAGACTTTCGGATGTCGAGACTTTCACATTCTCACTTCACTTTCTCTACTTGCGATCCGATAAGGATCGACAGTCAAGGTTATCCCTGATGAATATATGACGAAGTATATCTCTTTCTCCTTCTGTTATATCCCTTGGAACGATCTGGATTGTTGATCTTTCCAATGATCAATGATCGACGACTGTTGTTTTTTCTACTGTAGTTCGAACTTGCAAACACTCCCTCTTACATGCATACAATGCTAAATAAACATACAAAGGTTACTCTATGGCTTCAATGACTCACACTTCATCCATTGATGCATGAAGACACCAAATAATCACATAGGGATTCTATTAATGAATTTGTACATGAATTATACAAATGCCTTCTTGCCTTCTAGGCCCGATTTACATTATGTTGGCCTCTAATTGGCCTGCTAGCCACACTTGGCCTCTTTCACACTCACACCTTTCAATTTGTCTTGACACACACATCTACCATCCTTATGATGCCTGTAGGAATCTATCATAGTGGATTATGTTCTTTATACATTGATAAAATTTAGTTTTATGAGCCCAAGACACTGGAATAATCCATAAAAAAATCAAAATATCTTTATGAGTAGAATAAGGGAAGACCAATTTTTCAAAGAGCTTGGGATGACAAAAAGAAAGAAAAGATGGATTAGAGGAAGAAAGGATTCAAGTCACCTTTCTTTAGGAATAATTCACAGACATGTAGACAAGGGAAATAAACACAAAATGAACCCACTATGATAGATTCCTTAGGGAAAAGGCCAAGACAACATCGAGGTGAGGGAGACCACATCTATAATGATTTTCGTCATAAAGGAGATAGGATGAGTAATGTGCATAACATTCAAGAATATGATATAGTGGAAGACATGGGCATGAGTGTGCCAAGAATTTATGATGAATATACCCTCGGGGATCTTAGTACCCACATGTGCATAGTTATAAATAAACTTTATCCATATTCAATATCGAGCTACTCTCAATTCTTATACGGGCCCAAAATCCTCAATTTTCGCACCAGACCTCTTGGTGCTTTATCCATCCACATGACCATGGGCTGTGACTGAGCGCTTATTCAATTATGCACTCCCACGTTGGCTCTAAGCCCTTTTCCTTACCTACCGTGACCAAGCTCTGGAAACCATGGTCTTACCAGAATGTCATACCACTGGACTTTCCGATGCTTGAACTCAACTTACTAGGGGTACGATCCAGTGAATTAACACGTGGGAATCTCCATAACCCGTGATCAATGCAGACCATTGATCAAGATTCCAAATAGACGATTGGATTTTCCTCACAATCACACCTCATGTCACCTTCCAAGTGGGTGGTATATGTTAGGATGACATATTTTGGCACCGGCTATCGGATCATTGGAGTTCCACTCACAACGTATTAACAATACCTCGATCTAATGTGATGTGGTACTCTACCACGTGGATATACTGAAGTGCACTTGCCACGTTTCACCACCGACTAGGCTTCCATGTGTCACCTTATTTCGTGACTTTCGTACGCTCCATCTTCTGAACGGACCCAAACATAAGTCAATTCATTAATGGCCACGTGTCACTTATTATTTCCTGTACACATGTGATGACGTGTACTTCCCTAGACTGTGTTGAAAAGTCAACAAGAAACATGTGTCTAATTTACTTTTCCCTTAAATAATTTGGACAATAAATATTAATCTATTATCTCATAATTACTTGAAATAATTAACTGAAATGGAAAATAAGTTAACTATAGGAAATTTGAGTTCAAAGGTTGACTGGTAAGACATGGAGGGGACTTGAAGTTGTAACAGAGTTATAAGTGTAGTTATGAGAGTTGTGAAGTAGTTTAACTCAGTTAAGTGAGTTAAGCCCATTTGTATTAGTTGTAACTAAACTTACACTAGTGAGAGTTCATTGAATTAATTATTAATTAATTCAAATCAGTGAACTCACATGCAACTGAAGATTCACCACGGTTAATTACATGCATATCAGATCCAGTGGAGACCTAGTTGAGATAACAGGTGAAAGGGACAGTTTGGCTATCAGTTGTGATTTGAGTGAAGTGCACTCATGCAATCACACATGCAGTGGATATTCTCATGAGCATGTGCAAACTAGGTAATTTGAATTCATTGTGAGAATTCTAATTGCAGGGATTATGCAGAGGAGGCAGGCTATCTGGACACAGAGAATTGGCACATGTATTTGTTGAGTTTTTGTATGACAGTGTGAGACGATTGTATTGTATTGAGAGCTCTTGGATTAGAGTTTTGTATGAGATTGTTTCATGATCCATGATATACATAATATATGATAGTGGGGTTTTTAGCTTTATGCTTTCCCTGTAAAAATTTTGTGTTATGTGTTCTTGATATTTCACTTTGTGATCGTGGTTTAAATTTCTGCAAGAATATTAGTAGAAGCGATTATGTATTTAATAGTGGTATATAATTGTTAGATCAGGAGAATCGCAGGAAATACATTAATTGTATTTAAATTTCTACAGACTGTCGGACTTCTCTCTGCGCTTGGGATTTCCCTATGCCCGATCCAATAGGTTAAATTCTGAGCACCTTCTTCGATACGATCTCCTCTAAACCATTGATCTTATGGTTGACTGGATGGCTTGATCTCTTCTCCATCACGCTTTTGCTATGCCTCAGATCACCGTTGATTTCTTATTTTCAACGGATGTTTTCCATGTATGTCAGACACCGGGTTGCCGATAAAAAATATAGAACTCACCTCTTCTTATGATGTCTGATATCTGAAAGAATCTAGACCATTGATCCTTTTAATGATCAACGATCACGACTTCACCATCTATGCATCCGGACTAGGGAGTCTTTCAACCATAGATCTAGTGGCTTCATCCATATCTAATATAAGTTTTTCTTTTCTCGTTGACTGTAATTAGAACCATTGATCTCATTTAGGCATAGATTATTTCCTTGCCTTAACTCTCTTACACCTCAAAAACCACGATAAGGTTTCCTTCTGTCAATCTGGCACTGGAATCGATGGTCAGATCTTATTCTCACCACCAGACTGTCGGATGTCGATACTTTCACATTCTCACTTCACTTTCTCTACTTTCAATCCGATAAGGATTGATGTTTAAGGTTATCCTCGACGAATATATGACGAAGTATATCTCTTTCTACTTCTATTATATCACTTGGTTCGATCTGGATCGTTGATCCTTCCAATGATCAACGATCGACGATTGTTGTTTTTTCTGCTGTACTTCGAACCTGCATACAATGCTAAATAAACATACAAAGGTTACTCTATGGTTTCAATAATTCACACTTCATCCATTGCTGCACGAAAACGCCATATAAGCACATAGGTATGCTATTAATGAATTTGTACATGAATTGTACAAATGCCTTCTCGCCTTCTAGGCCCGATTTACATTCTGTTGGCCTCTAATTGGCCTGCTAGCCACACTTGGCCTCTTTCACACTCACATTTCTCAATTTGTCTTGACACATAGATCTACCATCCTTATGATGCGCGTAAGATTACAATTTTAAGCATGGAAGGTTTCCTTCCATCTCATCAACAAATCCATAATATCATGTAACTAATACCCACAATAGTACTCTCATACTTTACAATCGAATCCTCCATACATAGGATGATCTTACTAAACCCAACTAATTACTCAATTAAGCCTTTATAATTCAATTAGGAAAAAAAAAAAAACTATCCTTCTATAATCCAACTAAACCATGCCAACTAACCCCTAGATCCAATCAACAGGGTTGATCTTGGAGGTGAAAGGCTCTTGCATCAATTTATGCAACCTTGGACAATAGACAAGCACACTATCAATACCACATGATTGGCGTGGATGCTACAATTGAGAATCAACCCATAGCTATTTTGATTGATTCTGGAGCTATTCATAGCTATATAGATCCTAATGTGGTTGATAGATTTAAATTGAAGATATGTAAGAATGAAAAGTATTGGTTGGTTTAGATATCCATTGGAACTAAGAGAAGAATCAATGAAATTGTTAAATATTGCCCAATGAACATGAATGGAGTCAACACTAAGGCATATTTGAACATCATATCACTTGGGTTATATGACTACTTTATTGACATGGATTAGCTGGAAAATCATCATGTTGTCCTAGATTGCTACAACAAGGCTTTCATATGTCTTGACGAGGAAGGAAATTCAAGGACAATTCAAGGTATTCCAAGGCCTATATCTATCAGAGATATTTCAACATTACAAATGAAAATAATTTTTAGAAAAAGGTTCCAAACATATGCTTCACATATGGAAGAGACAACCAATGATGAAGTGCCAAATCTTGAAGAATATCTAGTCTTGAAGGAATATGAAGATGTGTTTGGGGAATTGTCGGGATTTCCATCAAAGAGAGACATTGAATTCTCTATTGATTTGGTTCCTAGAGAATCCCCAGTGTCCAAGGATCCCTATAGAATGAGCACACCATAAATAAAGAGTTTCATATGCAGTTAGAAGCGTTGTTGAATAAGGGTTACATACGCCCAAATGTTTGTCCTTGGGGTGCTCTAGTTATTTTTGTGAAGAAAAAGGATGAAACTGTGAGGTTATGTATTGACTTCAAACAATTGAATACAATTACAGTAAAAAACATGTATCCTTTTCCAAGTATTAATGATCTCTTTGATCAATCAAAGGGAGAACATATATTTTCTAAGATTGGCCTGAGATCAAGTTATCATCAAGTAAGAATCTGAGTAGGAGATACTAGCAAGAAAACCTTTCAAACAAGGTATGGTCATTATGAGTTTGTAGTTGTGCCATTTGGGTTGACAAATGCACCGAATAATTTTATGTGTTTAATGAATGGAGTGTTCAGAGGTTACCTGGACAATTTTTTCATTGTATTCTTGGATGGTATTCTTATCTATTCCAAGACAGAGGAGGTGCATGAGAAACATTTGATAATGGTGCTACAAGTGTTGAGAGAACACCAATCGTATGCCAAGTTGGGAAAGTGCACTTTATATCAAAATCGAATCCATTATTTGGGCCATGTTGTCTTAGAGGATGGCATAGCAGTGGATCCAAAAAATATTGAAGAAATCAAAAGTTGGCAAGCACCAAATAATCTTTCATAATTTAGATAATTTATGGGTCTAGTTGGTTACTAGAGGAGATTCATTGCAGGTTTCTCCAAGATTGCACACCCGATCACTTCTTTGCAAAGGAAATGAATAAATTTTGAATGGAATACCAAGTGTGAGGAGAGTTTCCAACACATGAAAGATTTATTAACCATAACACCTATCTTAAAGATTTC